>PXIH01S0031410.1:8288-18374 GCA_003024985.2 Euperipatoides rowelli
TATATATATAAACAATGCCATTTTAATTTTACTATCCATGAAGCTGTCATTATTTTTATGTTTATTTTTAATAGTCCATCTGTTAGTTGCTTGTTGGTGTTTACTATGATTTCTATTGAACCTATACCAGCAATTCTTTGCTACATGTCCTTCTTTACGACATATGTAACATTCTCTTTTCTTAAAACTATTTAAGTTTTTCATCTACCATTTGCTCTGAACGTGATATTTTTTCTGAGGTAAATGTTTTTTATCTTCCACTCAGCTGTCCTCTTGTTTTATGTACTGGTTCAAATCTAGCTCTCTCTAGTTCTCAAAACTATCATAATATTCTCTTGCTACGGATATATCCCACATACTACATAGAATACAACCTCTAGAGTGGCGGCCTGTCTTCCAAGTAAATTTATTTTTGATACTATGTTTCTAGCTTTAGCAATATAGTTGTACACAGACTCCATTGCCTTCATTTTTAATTCATTTTTAGTAGCTAAATCATATTTTTTTTCTTCAGGAATATCTTTTTGTATAATTACATCATAGTCTTTTTCCATGCAATATTGATTTCTTTTAATAGACCACATCAGGTCATTTTCTCCAATAATTCCAATTGTTTAAAATGTGCATTTAATTGTCTCCATTCATTTTTAAAAGATTTCCAAATATTTATTTCACTAGAAATTAAAAAGTTAACAAGAAATTATTGGCAAATATTTTTTAATAGTATCCTAGCAACTGGAAACACCGACTAATGAATTATTATTATTTTTTTTTAAAATTAATTCGACTAATTTCTAGCTAACATTTGTTGTCCATTTATAGGGAAACATGTACACTAGAAAATCTTTTATAGCCACGATTTTAAAATATAAAATGTTTCATGTTATATTTAAATCATGTACTGAATAATCAGTATATGATTTAAATATGACATGAATATTAACAAACATACAGTAACTATAACAGAATAATTACAACATTGAAATACAAGTTTCTTACATAGTATTTTGCTTCTGCTACCAATATTACATTCCATGAGATATAAACTTTATTAATAATATTTCCGCTAAATAATATATCCAATACTGATCTACTTACACAATATTACATTGCTTAATAAATAAAAAATCCATTTAAATAAATTATAATCCATTAATAATACTTTCCATGACAGATATCTCTAGTTAACATAGTGTTACGTTCACGTTTCTACTAACTCTCTAACTATATTACATTATGTATAATTATAACACATATATAACTATAATAAAGTCAGGACATATAGCACCCCTATAATAGAAAGCTAATTTAAAATATACCTAGGAAATTGGAAAATGTCTAATAGGCACACAAGTCTAACTAGGAGGATCCTAAATATTTGTAGTAAAGTATTTTTGCCCCTCTAATCCCCCTCCCACAAGGTTTTCCTTCTAAAGGCATAAATAGAGTTATAAAACAATCTGACCACTATGTGCACAGCAGTATAAATAATGACCATTGTTCATAGAAAATTAATTATTCTGAAAATAATAACAAAACCCCNAAAATCAAACCCCTCTGATGTCATACAAAGGAACACAACAAACATTAAAAAATTAATGGCTACAATCATATGCATGCTTATTAGGTCATTTTATTAAAAATATTGCATTATGTACTTTTTTTTTAACTGCAATACAATCATAATTTTAGATGTTATCTTTAATACAAATTATTATTAGTACCGTAGTATTAATAGTATTATTATTATTAGGTGAAGTAGTAGTAAAAGTAGTAGTAATAGTAGCACCTTCACCAGCACCACCACCATCATCATCATTATTATTATTATTGCATTTATTATCAAACTAGAAGAATATAAACAAAGGTAGATAGTTGGGAAGTTATTTTAAGATCCTAGCCCAGCTCTTGTTATGGATCTTAATTACAGAAAATTTTAAATGATTTTAAAATTTATAATTAAAATAAAAGATTAAATGAATATCATATGTATATATGTGAAAATAAAATTAAAAACTTTGATAATATTTATTTATATTTCTTATTAGTTCTGGCATAGCAGATTTGTTGTACCTGCTCGTTCTAATATAGCCTACTCTAAAAAAAATACCATCAAATCTTCTGGTATTATAAATATGTATCTTGTTGCATATTTTAGGGAGAAATAATTTAAATTGTTCATTGAAAGGGATAGCAAACATATGGGTTAATATTTTTCTTCTGTTTTCAAGAGGAGGGAGATTCACAAATTCTAGAGCAAGTTGATAATTTATCTATTCATTACCAAGAATGATTAGATCTGCACGTACTGCATTTGGATGAGTTCTAGATTTTAATAAGGTTTTTGTAAGATAACCAGACCATAGAGCAGTGCAAAAATGACAACAATAATTTAAAATATATTATTCTATCAACTTCACCTTTCAATTCTTTTCTGCTTTTACAGGAATCTGTTAATGGCAAAAAAAAAAAAACACATTTATGGTGTTTTGATTTCAATCTCGTGAAAATAAGCTTGCTTTCTTTATGGTCAAGGTTTGAATGCTAAAGGAAGAAGTTGGGGTACTAGCATTAAGCTAGGCGGTGAGGGAACACCCCAAAACATATTTGATTTTAAAGAGATCTCTCTCATTCCAAAATTAAAATTGCCAAGAGGTAAATTGCTTATGTGAGGATATTCAAAATATGACTGTTAGACAATATCATGAGACCTTTATTTTCCTAAACCGCAAACCTTCATATAAACTGATTTAAAATAATTGGATCAGCAACAAAGCTTTTGGTCTTTGCAATTCTTGTCACTGTAGGCTATTTGAGGTCAAGGACTAGCTATCAAATCTTTATATCCAATGGATTTGGAGCCTTTCCAGGTTTAAAGAAAAAACAAAATCCCCTAGACAAATTAAGCCAGATGCTCCATATCCCTCATGTTTCCTCTCCATGCAAGTGTTGTTTGTGGCCATTATTATGTGTGGAGAGGTGGGAACATATTGTAAATTTTACAGACTTTGAAATAAATAGGTCTACTAACAATTCATTTCTTCTTCCAGTTGTTTTTTAATCCACTTTATTAAGTACTTAATCTTTTTTTTGCTTTAACAGCTAATTTTGAATCATTGTAATAGTAAAAGTTTAAAGCTAGGAATATCCTAAAATGTCATTAAGCTAAATCTATTAAATATACAATATATTTTGAGCCTTTGCAGGTTTAAAGAAAAAAGAAAAGTGAAAGAACAATATTCCCTAGACAAATTAAGTCAGATGCTCCAAACCCCTCATGTTTCCTCTCCATGCAAGTGTTGTTTGTGGCCATTATTTGATTTGCCTTGCTGAATAAACCTTTTATATAACTCAATCCCCCAACCCTATTTTTTAATATCATTATCATCATCTCTTTGATTTTCATTTGAATTATTAGCATCACCATCACAAGCTAATTAATAAGGATTTGTCTCTTAATTTGTCTGACTGTATTCTATTTTTTTCATTTTTGTTTAATTAATAAATATCATTAGAATAAAGTTGACTCCGTTTATTAATCTAAAAATTCGTTATTTATTTNAAAAAAAAGTGTTTAAATAAGACTCTAAAAATAAAGTTATGAAAACATTTAAACAAATCTAATCCTAAAAATAAAAGTGTAGGATATTAAAACAGAAAATAAAAATAAGACCAATAACTAAAAAGTAAAATAAGGAGAGATAGTTAAAAAGTTAATTACCAGAATCAAAGTATTGATTCAGACAAGATTATATAATTAATTTAAAATTGGTGGAGAAAACAAGAAAGTGTACAAAAATACAGCAAAAAAAAAAAAAAAAACTTTAGATTAAAAAAAGGATAAACACAGAGTTCAACAGAAATTTAGAGTTAAAATAACCTTTGTCCGCCCAAGTTTCCAGTTCTCTAAGCGCAACTTTTCTAATAAGGTCTTGCAATATTCCTTAGAGGCAGGGACCCGTTGATTCCATTTGAAAACTAAAATTGAATATCTGAAATTCAAAAAAATATTCATAAACTGATATGTAAAGTTAGATTTTAAAATGTAAGCAATATAGAATATTTACAGGTAAAAATTGAGGCTGAACTAAGTTCGGTATATAAAATAAATTTTATATATTTATTCAGATCAGAGGGATAGTGTATTGGTTTTCTAAATAAAATACCCCTCCTTTTGTTTACTGTGTTATTTTTATTATCTTGAACATTATTATCATTGCCAAACAAAGGATTGTTATTCTTACCATCTCCATTTAAAATGATGTGCTATAGTATAGTATCTTAATATATCATATGCAACATATAAATCATTTAATATATTCAATTTCAAAGCCATTTTCATTATCATCTTTCTTCTTCTTATAAATAGTAATTATTAATAGAAATACAATGTAAATGATATATTTTCTTTCATGTCATACCTCTTAAGGAATTCTCCATATGGGATGCGATGCGAAAAGCCTTGACGTCTAATACGTGTTGTTTCCAACACACCTGTATAGCGAAGCTGAACAATTACTTTGGCAGCGCTGAAATGACCAGGAACTTTTTCATCATTAGGTTTAATACATCTAGAAGAAACAAAAAAAAAAATTGTAACAAACCTATTTGATGTATCACCATATAATGTACAAAGTTAAGGGGAAAGAAGTTAGGGAATGGAGATAAGGAATAGATCAAAGGGAACAATAATATAATTAATCCACTGTAAATGAATAGAATATTAATTGTAAAAGAAGTATATAAAAATAAGTAATGAATGTAATACAATTTATATGGAAATATTTAATTGCTTAAACATAGTGAAGAAAGGAAAACAAACATTGGAATTCCTAAACCTATTCATAATATTACATAAATAGTTAATCCTTAAGCATAGCTCAACAGGAATAAACTAATTAATTTTAGTGCCAAATGTTGCAGCAATATTTTTTTTTAATGAAACTGCTGACCAATATAAGAGGGCATCAATGTGTATGATAAGACAATGTTCTAGAGTGTGCAGAAGAGAACGAAGAAGAAAATGTGGGGTAAAAAAGAATTGCCAAAAACAATCAAAGATTCTGAACAGGTTTGTCACTGTCAAAAAATATATATCAGTTCAATTGCTCTTTTTCCCTCTGCACTCTTTCAGATTATTAATGAAGGCATATATATCTAAATTACCAAGCAACTAATAAAATGGGATGACCGAGCTAACTCTCTGAGTCAATGCAAAAGAATAATGGCTTTACTTTGTGCCGCAGAAATGAGAAACCCACCAGGATCAGTCAGCTGTACCACTACCACATCAATCCTGTAGCCAGGTAGGCAATAACCTTCTTATCTTCAACCTATTAATTTTACTATAATCATGTTTGAATCTCTACTAAAACTATTCATTACCATACACTTTCCCTTGATTCAAATGAACATTTTGAACTTTAATAACTGCCAAAAGCTAAAATAATATTTACTTGTACGAACAACTCTTGCAATGATTGTATTACTTAAATATTTGTCATTATGGAATTGGTCAATACAATAAACTATCATAAACTTTTTTATATTATGTCTATTGTGAATTCCTTATAGAATACACCATAGCCTATTCTATGATTTATTCTTTTACCATCCTAATTGCCTAGCGCTAACCCTCCTTAACGCTCATCCCGGGTTCAAATGGTAGTACCCCTATTATAGATTATAGAATTTTCATTTAAATTTTACAATATTCTTTATTGGCAATAAAATAAATTCACTAAAAATACATTAAAATTTTATTTCAGTTAATTCAGTCGAGTCCAGTTCTATTCAAGGCAAAAGTAAATCTAGTAAAACATAACTATGGAAAATAGAATTTAGAGGAATGTGGACAATGGTCAGGAATGTTGTTTCGATGCTATGTTAAAATATCTACAGATGAACTTATTAGATATCAAACGGTAAATTCAAACACTAATACAAAGAACTAATTTCTAGCACCAGCAAGACTTTTTTTTATTTTAAAAATTTTGCTGTGTGCATTTGAGCTTTTCAAAACAAAATAAAAAGAAGTCAATTTAAATCTTACCAAACTCAAAAGAAACAAAAGCTAGTCATATTAAATCAAGTTTTCAGCAAGACTTTTATTTGTTTAAATAATGACCGTCAATGGAATTGTAAAAGAATTTGAAAAAATATAATGAACGAAATCAACAAAATTGTTTATTTCTATTTTAGTATTAGAAGACTACTAACATTTTAGAGAAATATGCTTTCATGAAAATCTTACTGACATTTGTTCTGCAAATGTTATATTCAACATCTGACATCATAGAGAAATGTATATTTTACACATTATTATTATTGCTAGTAAAACCATTATTCATTGTGATTACCAAAAGTAGCAATAAGTTAATAAAAAAAATATCATACCGTATTTAAAATAATCAAGATACAGTAAAACCTCATATTAATGAATTCCCAAAAATTAGAAAAATAAAAAAAAAAGACAAGAAATCAATAAAATCAAATAACTAATTTGTCATAATAGTCTGTTTATCAAGATTTATATTTTAAGTTTTTAAAACCTATAATTTCAGNATATTTCAGTTATTAATAATTACATCTGATTGTATTTTGTAAAATAATATATACTGTATATTTACCTAACAAAGTGTGGTGTTCCNGACACCATTTTTGTCAACAAATCCATCAGAGAGTACCGAAAATAAGTGGACACCGTCTGCTGGGCCCTGGTTTGACTAGATAAACTAGAATTATTCTGAATTAAAACAAGAAAATTAGATATAAATTAGAGCTATAAGATAAAGAAAGAAATATGTTGCATGGAAATATGAAACAACATAGGTTTGTATGCTATTTTGTCAGCAAGCTATGAAGCTTGCTGATCTAATATGAATTAGATCTCTATTGTTTTCTTACTCTTAATATGTTGAGAATGTCATAAGATTTACATTTCTATCTTAATTCAACTTTCTTAATCAGTAATTATTCATAAATGTGGCATTGGGGTGATAAAGAAGTTGGGGAAAAAAAGATCCAGAATTTTTTTTTAATATGTGTGTGGAGTGACAACAAAGAAAAAAAGAATCATTCAAACTAAGCACAGAAAAATGTAAAAAAAAAAAACATGCCAAAATTTTTATGAATGTTTGAAAAAACATACTAGTAACATTATTACCATTAAAGAGCCATGTTAAATGCAACACCTTTTTTTTCAATATTTTTAGATGAAATCTTTTTTACACTCCCCCCCCCCCCTCATAAAAATGTCTTACGTAAATTGTACAGTAAAAATGTCCTTGCAAGTTTAAGTTGTTGCGAGAGCTATATAATAATATATGCTACCTGTTCCGTAAAAATAATCAACACAAACAAGTTTGTATACTTAGTTCATTTATAACAATGAACTGGAAAAAAAAAAGATGTTTTTTATTTTTCTATCCTAGAATTCGAAATAATCTAGTACTCAATTAATTCTCTTAATTGGTTCTCAAAATTTTAAGCATTAAGCTGAATCATCCTTAATCAGAATTCAGAACCTAAATCCCATAAGAAGTTAACTTATACCATTTGAAATATTTTGGTATTACACTAATTTAAAACAGATAACAATATTATCATAGTTAATGCATGTTTTGTTTGGATCTTATAGATTTATCTATACACTAACTTTATATTGTTTGATTTTATTTGTTAATATTGGTTATAGTTGTAGGTAACATATTTGTATATTGCTATTATTCTTAAGACTAATGTAGAATGTCTTACCAGGCTGTTTATGCCTTTTTTTTTGTGTGTGTTATATTTTGTTTCTAAGGATTAAAATCTTAGACTTATTTGTAACTCTACATATAAATAAATAAATAGGTAAATAACATTAATTCATTCCTGAATAGCGATAATGCAAAAACAGCACATAGTCAATAAAATAATAAACATTAAAACAATAATACAGACTAGACCAGTAGCCTACTTTATACCAATACATAGTTTAAATTGTTTAAAATAATTAAGTACAGTATTTTCTTATATTGAGTTTAATTCATTTTGGAATTTTATATTATTACTGTGTTATTTATTATTAATTACATTTACAGTACATTAAAAAAATGCTGAAAATAAAAACGATAAAATTAGTTATTCACTTTCGCAAATCCCCAGTAAATTTTAGAAGAATAAAAAAATTTAATGACAGCTGATTTTATTTTCTCCTTTTCTTTGTGTAGTATAACTCCGCTTGCCAAATTGTATATATTTTTATTTTGTAAATAGTTTTTTTCTTATAAGTTTTCAACTTATTGTTTTTATTTATTATTATTTATTGATTGTACTAAAGATTATTGTGCCTTTTCGACTTTTGGATATGCAGTGGATTATCTCAGCTAAATTCTGTTGGGGTAAACTAGGCTTTTCCTAGGGATTGAGTTGGACCTTATTCGGCAGTCCATTTGACCATTATTATTGATTCAGTTGTTCAGAAGCAAGAACAATTGAATTTATTTTAATATACTCTTTAGTTATCTTATTGTATTTTTTTTTTCATTAAGTTTTGTGGATGCAGTGGAGGCCTGTCATATCAGGACTTTTGTCTTGTATTGTTCCGATAACGGTAATTAATACCGATTTGGAGNACTAATTCATCTTCACGGGTTTGGTTTTGTTCAATATTGCATAAATGGATATCATCTGGTTTGCAAAGGATTGTCTATATTGTGGCAAGCATTCCTGTCGATCATGTGGATCTTGTATTAGAGTAATTGGTGACGTTTCTGGGGATCCTTCACAAGACTTTTATTTGGATAACATGCAAGATCGATCTACTGGACAATGACTTTAATTTTTAAGTATAGATGTCTTCATCTAGATTGTTTTACACCTGTAGGTGAGAGACTTGGTTGTGATATGATATTGTTTCTGCTGCTTACATAGACTTTCCTCTAGTTTTTTTTTTTTAAGTACCATATTTTTCTAATCAACTATATTTTCTTTTTAATACATGTGAATTAGGCCCATATCCTTTGGGGCTAGGACCTTTTCTAGTCAAATCAAATTTGTTTTATGAATGTTTATTTGATCGGGGCTGTTAGCTTCTTTCAAATCGCTTCTTTGTATTAATATGTGTGAGTTGAAGTAAAACTGAAATATATACAGTATATATACACTCCGTGCAGCTTCCAGACACCAGAGCGCTTCATTTAAATTTGGGATTATTTTTAGTACAGGCACTATGAATAAGGTTTTTAATTGTCAATGTTTTTAAAGTTCATTTATTTCCTCATGAATTTCTTCTTCTTTAAATGCTTACTGCAATGTTTGTTACAAGAGGCAATTAATGAATTAAAAAAAAGATGAGTTTGTGAAAATGTGATTGATAGCGAATTCACTAAGTTGTTTTGTTATACTATTTTCATTCATTTTTTGCCATTAGCATTCATTTATTGATATGAATGCTAATGGCAAAAAAAAAAAAAAGTTTATTAATGAAAATGATTGAGAAAATCACTACGGGTCTAATTATCAAATCAAATGAAAATGTGTTAGATATTCAAAGTTTACATTTTGTCTTAGAAACAATAGAATAATAATTTTATCATTTTATTAAATGTATGCTGTTGAGAAAAATGAGGTGTTTATCAAAACAGAATGATAAAAAGACTCATTATCAAAACAAATAAATATTAATGATGACTGGGACAAAGTCATATTTACAGTATCCTCAACAGACTAGCAAAGGAGGTGTGAAAAAAAGTATATACAAATAAGACATGGTAAAAAAAGTGTTAATATACAGTAGATAAGCTGATTGTAATAGTGAAAAAGATTAATATATGCTGTATTGTACAGTATAGACAAATCTAAGAAACAAGATATCAATAATTAAACACAGCACAAATAAGGAAAAGTGTAGGGGAAGTGGGGGGAATACCGTGGTGCGGTAATACCACGCATCAAAGTTTTTCATATTACGTGATAAAATTAATAAATATATTTAGTACTCCCCTGTTCTGGTTGCAATAATATGTACCAATAATTGATATAAAGAATCTTGAATTTTTTTTTATAAATGTGGAAAAATGAAAAATCAAATATTTCTTGTTA
>PXIH01S0031427.1:7423-17745 GCA_003024985.2 Euperipatoides rowelli
TAGGACAGTTGATTATCATAGGGTTGGGGCATAGTGGATTTCACACTTAGTTGGAGTTAAGGTTCAGGGTAATGGTAAGGTTAGGACTTTAAATAAAAAATTAAGGCTGTTATCCATTTTGATCATGTGACTAATGGGACTTATGCCTTCCAGGTTCTAGGCGCTCATGTCATTGTAAGGGAGTCGGTTGTTTTCTAGACACCGAATGTGCTGGATGTGCTTGATATCTGGCATTCTATTTGGATCGCTAAACTAAAACTATTACCCCAATTTGGGTCGCGACTTAAAAGATTAAGAGAAACACAGCTCCAGTGTTTCATCGGAAACTTGGAACAGCATTCTCCCAATAATAAGATCCTTAAAATCCCTTGGATCTTTCCGAGAGTTGTATTTCTAATCCTTATTAAATTTGTTTTAGCTGTTTTTGTGTTCCACACAGTTCTCCTTTATTACGTCAGTTAAGATCATTTTCTATTTATTTTTAGCCTAAATACTGTATTTTATTTACTCTATTTAGTTTATTTTTATATACTGTATTTTATTTGCATAAAATTATGTAGGTGGAAAAAATAGACAAACCAAAAATGTAAGTATTTAATATAAATTTGGCTAGCTTTAATGTTACATGTCTGAAGTATCTAGTCGCTCACCTCCCCCCCCCCCCCCCCTGGAAAAATTAGACCAACACAAATGTAGGTATTTTATATAAAGTTGTCCATCTTTAATAATATTACACTAACAATTGTGAAGTATTGATTAATGGTTATCAAAATGTCCATACAACCAAAAAAAAAAAAATGCTTATCAAAATATTTACAGCTAAAATAAATATTCAATTTTTTACACTCTCCAACCCTTCCTGATTTTTTTTCTGCAGACACCCTTTCTGTTTTTTTAAAATTTTTTTTTTTTTTTTTTGTACCTTGATGTCGGATCTGGAAAAGCATTTTTATGAAGATTCCTAGATTATTATACTGTAACAATAACAATAATTGTTGTCTGAAAAAATACTTTGCACAAAAATGTAAATTCTTTGCAGTTGTTTTATTTTGCATTTTCTGTAGCAGAGCCATCATGTAATCAAGTTCTAAAATTTGAGTAATTAAAATAATATAAAAGAAAAAAAAAATTCATTAGTGTAGATTTTTTTGATTATAATAATTACACTTCTTACACTCTGTGCAGAAATTTGGTTTTATAGTTTGTTTTGAAATGTAAATAATATTTTTTAAATAAATAATGTGAAATTGAAACCAACAGAGGGCGCTAATACCTACAAAATTTTAGAGATCCTATAGAATCAAACCATTATAAGTTATTTTTTTTAATTAAAATTTATGTAACTTAGGTTAGGTTGTTTTTTTATTCTGGATGCTTGCCAGATTTAAAGACTATTGACAAAGTGTTTTGATAATTTAATTTGAGTTCGATATGTATAAGATTTAGATAGATATTTACTTAGCTGTATTCTGATATTTTTAGTGTGTGGGCTGGTGAGTTGTTTTGGTCATCATTTTTGCTTGTGTCAGTACACAATCATTAGTGTTGATGGGTGGAATCGCTCAAGTTTGAAAAATAAATGAAGAAAGAAGGTAGAAGAATTTAAAGACCTAAGAGAGGTGATTTTTAAGGGGAAAAAATTATAAAATTAATAAAATTTTATTCTAATTTGATATAAAGAATTTTTGGTGCAATTAAGTTAGTTGGTAGCTTTTTTTCAGGATTTTATCTATAAAACTTATGGTTAGAATTGGCAGGCGTTTATCAAGCTGTTGTTTGAATCTCCTACTCCTAGGTTATTCCACCGACTGACCACTCTACATAAAAAAAATCCACCCCTAGATAGAGAGGAGTGTCTAATATGCAATAGTTTCATTTAACCGGCCTCTGGTTAATTGGTTACATACTGCACAATTTCTCTGTCGAATCCATATTATTTTAACACTTGAATGCATAAATGTCATACCAAGTTTTGTGTTGACTATGAGTATACAGTTTTCGAATATTAAAAAGCTTGGGATACGATAGTTTATGTAACTTTGGGATTTTTAGGTCGATAAGTGAAATACTTTATTTAGGTTTGATTCATCTCTTTTATAATATTAATTTATTGCTATTGAACATTGAACAGTAGCCTTGAAATGATTGTACATATATTTTAGAGTCTTTTAAACACCACAGGATCAATGTATTCAAATTGGAGATTATATAATTACGGTGCATGTCAAAACTTGGATACTACTATAATACAGGGCTTATCTTTCATTTTATAATGTGAGGCAGGAGGTTGCCAACTAAGCAGGCCTATGGGCAGCAACTTTTAAGAATGAGTAGCAACTTTTTTGGTCACAAAGATTTTTATTTAACTGCATACATATATTAAAAGCATGGGCTTATAACGCTCAAGTTGTGCGAACATTCTAATATGAATTGTGTTTTTAAATATATAATTACTTTTTATGAGTAAACAAGTGGATTTAGTTAGAATGAACTTAAAAACAATTTTTCCCTTCAATAGGATGTTCAAACCTTTGGCCATAAAAAAATGCATGGCAAATATTTGCCTCTGCTTGTACATCATGGGTGGCATTTCCCAAAAATATGATGGCATTTGCCACCATTGCCATGATAAATTTTGAGCCCTATATTACCTAAATTCTTGTGGTTGTCAACCCATATAAGTACTTTATTATTTATGCTTAAAGGATATTTAAAATGGTTACTATTCAAGGAGAGAATAATACATTTGTATCTACTTAATATAATATGGTTGCCTGGTAGTATACCAAGCAAAGAAATGATCTTTGTCTTGTTAAAAGCCCCCTAAAATCTAAATTGTATTTTATAGGATACTGTAATTGAAAAAATATAAATCGTCCACTTAAGATAAAACATTAAAGTTGATATTCGTATTTGATCTGACACAAAACCGGTTAAACATGATTGTCAACAGCCCAAAGCCTGTAGCACACTGTTATGTACCAAATCAGCATTTGAGCATTATTGCAAATTTTATCTGATATGGTTTGATTTATAAGAAATGATTTCAATCGTTCAGTTAGATTTTGGTCAATGTTCAGGTTAATTTGTGTGCTTATGAGAAGATTAGTGTTAATATCAAATGTGTAAGAAGTCACTTATGATAACCTATTTACCCATATCTTTGAGCCAAATTCATTTAGCTAATCTTTGCATAAAATTAGTCATTGTTCATTGGTGTTTATGAAACCCATGTTAATTATTAGGTGCTTTTATATGATTTAATCCATTTTGTATTATCCTTTCAGCAATTTTACTCAGCTAATTGGTATTGGCTATTGGACGATAATTTTTGAAGGACTAGTGATTCTTGTTTTTGAATTTGGGATAGATTTGATCCTCTTTCTAGTTTATGGGACAGACCATGTGAAATATGAGAAATTAATGTAGTTGAGAATGAAGTTAGTAAAAAATGTTTTACAACCTCTGATGATAAAGTTAGTGATGCCATCTGGACCAGAAGAAAGTGAGTTTTTTTAAAGTGGAGTTGATATCAATTTCAGTGTTATTTGATGGAGAAAAGTATTTAGATTGGTGTTTTGTGTTAGTTGTAATAATATGTAGGTTGTTAATTGATTTAATTGTATAATATGCTAAACTATTGTCTCATGAACTATAAGTTATTAACTTTGCATTGATCTTAAGGACTTTTGGGCCAAATTCCCCCTTATTATTTTCTATAGTGTAATGTATATTTATATTCAAAGTTAACTGGATTATTGCCATGTCATTTTTATATTACTAATCAAAAGGAAATCTCAAAACTAAATTGAACATTTAAAAAATACAGTAATGGTTATAGAATAAAAAGACCCGGAGTCTAACACCTATCAAGATAAATGTTTTTAGTAATCATGTTATTCCCTGAAAGAATTCACTTACAAAACATATTTTTATATTTTTTTCTCCCTGAATTTAAAAAGTAAGTTGACTATTTATTAAGACAACAGTATTTTTGGGATCTGTCCTAGAAAACTATTGTGTCATCTGGTAACATATCAATTAAGGTTGATTTAGAACAATTAAACTGCAATTTAATAAAGTTTTAATTTTTTACCTTGGAATAAATCTTTATAATTTTTTATCCGATTGTTTTTTTTTCTTCTAATTTATGCTACTATTTTCTTTGTTTTCATCAGTATCAGTAATTTATTTCTGTTTTATGTAATACCATAGAATTTTATTTTAACTTAATGATGAAACTCTATAGATGTCTTTGTAACTTAATTTCTATATTAATGTTTTAAAGCCTTTAACTTATGTAACTTATCTACCGTAGAATGCCGACCAAGAGCGCCCCACCAAGCAAGGGCGCCCCCCCTATTTCTTGTCAAAACATAGGTATATAGCGCCATCGCTGAACAAGAGCGCCATCACTGCATTTTGACTTTTTTATCACTCTGAAGGAAATCCAAGGGGTATCCAAGCAAGAGCGCCCCCCTAGATTTTTGCTTCCTTTTACTTCATTTAAGGTTCAGGACAGGGTATCCATATAAGAGCGCCATGTAAAAAATTTCATGTCACCAACTGACATTATTATGCTGTGACGTCATTTTTATGTGTTTTACATCATCTCATATATTGTAGCTTCTATGAATAACGTTGAATCCTCATAAGCAGAACGAAAGAGGCCTGTAAATTAAAAAGTAAAAGTTTTAATTTACATGGCGCTCTTACTTGGCACAACCTTTAATTGATGTATGACATCATGTTTTAGTGTGTACCAGCCATTTTCCTAAAGTTTTGGGAAGCATGTCCAAGCAAGGGCGCCGTTTTGAAAAACAATCTTTTTAAAGAATTCAAAGTGTATCCAAGCAAGAGCGCCATGTCCATTTTGCAATGCATTGTGGTAAATCTAAGGTTTCTTAGCANGGAGCCGAACAAGAGCGCCCCCCCCCCCCATTTCCCCCCAAACGAATGTTAAGAGCGCATGCGCCCTTGCTCGGCATTTTACGGTAATTAAATACATAAATGAGATTTGAAGTCTCCATCTGTCATTTGATGCATAGTGAGATGGTGGAGAAAATGTGTGATGGATGTTCCTATGTTTGCAGAAAGTCCTGAATTCTGAAGAAGTAAATATTACTCTATTATTGGACACTAAATTTAAAGAAAAACTGAACTGTATGAACTATTCCTTGAGTATCCAAAACCTGTGTATAACACCAGTGGTGATTATCGAGTAATATCTAGCCATTTTAAGTGTATGTCAACTGTGATTAAAACATCTAGCCCTTAACTGGCCAGTGAAATCTACATGAGTTTGGTGCAGGGAATTATCTATTCAGATTCATAATAATTGTCTAATTGGTTTGATGAATTGCATTGAGCAGGTACTGCAATATAAACACTGTGCTATATTGTAGTTCAGGCAGGGCCACTAGAAAATGGAAATATGCAGGACAACATCCCACTAGTCCAACGAGGTTGTCCCTTGATATTTTTTGTTATTTTTTTAATATTCATTCGTATATTTTCATTTACCGAACATAGATTTTGATGACTGGAACTTAATATATGAAAATGCTACTAAAAGAGAGTCCAATGTTGCAATCTTGCAGCTGCCAAAATTACAACATATTTATCAGTAGGAAAAGTACTGTACTTGTACACTAGATGAATTTTTATACAAAAAAATGATGCCCCACATTTTTTATTAACAAGAGTAACCATCCATCTCAGAGCAATTGTTTTCAGCTGAAGTCAAGATGCTAGATGCAAAGAACACTGAACGTTCAGGGCCATCAGGATGTACAGAATATGTGACAAGATTGCTCCCAGTCCTACTAATAAAGCATCAGAAGCTATGATTGATTGGAGATTTGAGTTGTAATGGGTTGAAGTCACTGCTAGGAGAAACCTCTTATAATTTATAAACCGTAAGAATTATCTTAGCTGATCGACATTCATTGGCTCAGTTGCGATTATAATACCATTGATTATTCAGAGATGCTTGTTTTTTCTCATCTAATGATTAGATGACTTCAATATTCTATCCAGGAATGGAGAAATTCATAGCCAACACGTGTAGGAAGAAATGGATGCTGATCACATGGTGCTAAACATATTGCAGATCCTTTAGATAGGAATCTTCATCTTTACTCAGATCAAAATGTTATTCAGGTAGCAAGTGATACCTGGAATATAATACCTGCCAATATTTTGTCAATAAAACTTTATCTTTATCCATTTAGCACTTGGGGTGTAAGCTAAAACCATATGAGGTTTAGAAAATATAATTCCATTAACTAGTTTGAAAGCAACTAATCTTTTATTGTTAATAGGTATTAAATTACCCTTAAAATGTATTAACTGCATCTTCTAATCACCACATATATGTTGGGGCTGCCAATCCAAAAATTCCACAGGGCTAATAATTTCTTGTTTCTGAAACTTGAGCAACTCCACCTCAACTGAGGTAACATTCAGCATTAATGTAATGTACTAATAATGTAAGACAATCATGAGATTTCGTAAGTTTCCTAAGTTAAAATTACAAAGAAATGAACTGATAAACTCATTTGGGAATCATTTGAAGAGGATATGATTAAATATATTGGAATTTAAAGTGATACTGGAAGACAATAAATCAATATGCACCAGGCAGTAGAGAATATCACAATACAGGGAATGTCTGAAGCCAGAACAATACTGCATTCTCAAATTAGTTTAATCTTATGATCAAAACATCTAATAGTTAGTTGATTATTCTGTAATGGAATTATGAAAGTGATCTATATTTTATTTATTCCTTCAAAACTGGAATATTGTGTACCAGTATGGGATACACCCTTATCTAAGAACCCGGTAAAATCCAATGAACTTATGAAAGAAATAACATTTCAAAACATTCTTGGCAATAAGTACATTAACATATAATCAAGCTTTGGATATTTAGGTTTGGAAGAGGGAATAAACTTTCAGTTGACTTCTCTGTAAAAATTTCCCCCAATTTCTTCCCTGGAAGAAACACCAGGACTGCAAACAAGTATACTCTCCCAAGTATATGCACTCAATATTTTAAGACTTTCCCCATCATCCATGCAATCAGTCTGATGAACTCTGAATTGTAGTCTAATATTGATGACTACCCATAATTAAAAAAATAATTTTTTATTATTTTTTAATATCTTGTAATAAGTTCTTTAATCCTTTGGGCTAAAGCTTTAAATTCATTTATCTATTTATTTTGTAAATAATCTTGATCTTAATACATCTAGTCTTAGAATTAATAGAAAAAAAATAATAAAATGCATTTTTTAATCAATCATGACAGTGCTAGAGACTTCTGAATAATATAGGAACTGCTGTTACCAAATATATCGATTTAAAGTTTTTTACCCAATATTTGTATTCAAAAATTTGGGATGACTCCAGTTTACGTCCCCCCCCCATCCAAGATGGCCGCCATGCCCAGACGTAAATTAACGATAATTAGCAGACACTTTTCTAATGTCGGTAATATTGAATTATTATTAAAAATATCAATTCACATATTGAATAATTATGACAAATAACAATTCAACATAATGGATTAATATTAAAAATAATAATTAAATATTACGGACATTAGAAATACGACTATTAATTACCAGTAATTTACGTCTATTATAATAAACAATATTAACTATCTACTAACCTTAAAACTACAATATCTTATAAAAGAAACAAAAGTATTCTTATCCAACATATATTAAATAGTATAAATATTTTATTACATCTCTAACCTTACCACCTCCCTCCCTGAATTATAAATCCAACTACGAGTAAAATCTATTTTCCCCTACCTCTCGTATGAAATAGACTATTTTGCAGCCCTCGGATTATAAACTAAAATATCTAAATTTTAATTACATCTTTAACCTTAACCCCCTAACCTTAAATAAAGTAAAAAAACTACAGCATAAACTTACAAAAGTTTTAAGTTCTTCCTATCCCAATTTCGGAAAGTATGACATGTCAAAAAATACCATTGAAATACGCATGCTCTAAAAAACCAGAAAACATAATAGATAATTTTCATTTAAAAACTTGCGCATGTGTAAAACAATATCCGGGGGGACGTAAACTGGAGTCTCCCCAAAAATTTTCCCTTCCTCCCCAAAGAAAATTGCAGGCTGCTTTAAATTGATCTGCAGGGTTCACAATGATTAACATTGACAAAACAAAAAGTTTAACATTGTTTTCCTAACATTAATTACACAATATTTCAAGAATTAAGAAAATTCTCAGAACTAATCCAACATTTGCAACTTACACTACAGTATTCTAAACTAAATGTAATTAGATTAGACTATCACACACACACACACCACACACTTAAAACTTGAATATAAACAATAGACTAATTTTAAATTCAGTAATTACTATATCATGTGAACTTTTTGTTAAATTTTTATCATGTCTTCGTTGTTGTTGTTAAAATTGTTTGTTAGTATCTCCCCTTACCTGTCCTAATCAAAGTAGGCCTAAGTATGATATTCATTAAAAGTTTGGATAGAGGGGTAATGATTTTTTATTTTTATTTTTCAAGTTTGGCTGATATTCATACTTAGTGGTTCCTGTTCTCACTCTTGATTTATATCTGTCCATTCATTTAAATTGGCTTCTCAGGCCTGGGGTGGAAAATTTAAACTGCATTGAAAACGTTTTTATGACTTTTGCAGGCTTTTTAAATAGTATAACTGTATTTTTATTGTTTGCTACTATTACCTAATGTAACATAGTTTACTTGTTAAACATTTTTTTTCTCTATCTATTTCAAGATGTTTTTTTCTAATAATTTGTAAATTATGAGAATTCCTGGAAGGGTGACTGGAGGTGGTAGGGGGGGGAGGGTGGTAGCCTTTCCTCCTCTGGAAAAACCGTCATTTTTTTTTTTTACATGTGAAAATAATCATAAATCTTTAAAAGTATTAATTAGTCAAGACATGTGCTTAGATACACTTCTGAATAAATATTAGCAGAAAAGTTTATCAAAACGTCTGCACAAAAAAAAAAAAACTAAAACAACCAAAATATAATTTTTTTAAACCCATTCCCCCTTGCCTGAATTTTTTTTTGCGGATCCCAGGTGTTTGATACCTTCCACATCAGGATATGTAGCGAAGGTTTATAAACTGAAAAAAAAACTTAATTCAGTCATGAAATGATAAAAACAATAAATTGATGACATTAAATATTTATTTGTATTTATTTTGTCACTGTAGTGTTTGTTTTCTTTTTATTACCACTATAATTTTTTGTTAAAAGTGTCATTTCTATAACTTTAATGTTATAATAACTGATTTGTTAACTGCATCAATCTGTGTTTTATTACAAGGTCATGCGACATTTTTTTTGTTGTTATTAATTATTTATAATTTATTGCCTTTTTTTTTTACATTCATAGAATTAATTCTTTTTATATTTTTTCTTTGATAAATGTTTCAATATGTCATACAAAGTTGCTTTTTAATTATTTTTTTATGTTGTTATGAAGACAATTTTTTTGAAAAATTACCAAATTTAGATATAAAAGTTAAATAAAACTTGAGTTTTAAATAAAGAGATAGCCTATATAAGGAAGGGGGGGGGGAGGGAGGCACCCAGCACAAAGAGATATCTTTGATATGATTTTCTAAATTAGCTGAATTAAATAAAAGGCTTTGTCACTTTAAATTACTGGTACTGGTATTAGTTCTTATTATGAGCTAGTCTTTTATAGTAACAATTGGCAATTGCGCATGCTTCTTTCTATAAGGGTATAAGCAAATTAAACTGAATGATGTCATACATTAGTCACATGATTAACACTAAGATAATGTACAGAACTAATATTACTTTTTTCAATTAAAAAATTGGAAATACAAATAGAATTATGTCTGCCTTAAAAAAAGGATTAGCGTCTGGATCTCAGACCCAACATGGTTATGAGGCCTAATAGACGATCTACTAATCTTAACCGTACAATGGCCCAAACATGAATAGAATAGGAAATTAAAGGATTTCTAACCTTAACCGCACACTGACCCTAACTTCAAATTAATTATTAAAGCATAAATAAATAAACAAATAAATAAAACAACAGCTAATCAGACGTGGGCTTGCATTTTATCTTTAAGCCGGCCTCTGATTGGCTGTTTTTTTTTTGTTTTTGGACTGCATGACAATGATAGGTCTGAGATCCTGACACTATAAGAAAAGGGAACTACTTTTACAAAAACTCAGTCATCCATAAACTAGATCACATGAGAAGGGGAAGGGAAAGGGGGTATGTGACAATTTCCAGGGAGGTGGGGGGG
>PXIH01S0031431.1:0-12504 GCA_003024985.2 Euperipatoides rowelli
TGTATACATGAACATGTGAACTATTGCAGAAAATTTCATAAATACATTCCACAACCAAAATGTTCTTGAGCTACTGCTTTTTGATATAATCACTTTAAACTGAGCCTGGAGTTCATTTAGTGAAAGAATTGGTAATTGGCAGTTACATCTGTAGGCAACCCAAGATATGTTGGCATTCTTTGCTGCAGCGGGACATAATAGCTACACCAGAGCATGTTGACTGTAATTTCAAGATGGTAATGATTTATGCTTTTGTTTGAAAGAGGTAATGTCTAAGGGACATTTTATTGTACACAGGATCCAGCACAAGGTTTGGTTTCTTTCTGGTCATGTTGTTGCTCAGTACACTGATGCTCATCTATACCTTATCAATACTCAGACAGGAATGTGGTCAGAACAGCATCTGGAGATTTGAGCGGGATGTGTATATTTTAAACAAATTCACAAATTTCTTAACAAATCACAACCCATATCCCAAGGTAGGAAGTCAATTGGAGTTGATAAACATTTCAAATGGTGTTATAGCTGACAGAAGAGTAATCGTTGATAATGCAATTGAAATTGGAGAAAATATTTTGCAAAGAATGACTGGCATGATATAAAGAAATGTTCTACTAAAAGAATGCGACCAGGAAAATCTCTAAAACTAAGACAATGGTGATGAGATCCATTATCATCAGGTGAAAATTATTTAAGGTTGCTTGCAAGCGCAAGTATGGTTCGACCTCCTGATCCACATTTTTTCAATTATTAACATTACTAGTAACTGTTGCACCAGATCCTTTTGATGTGATGGCAGTATGAGAAATTTTTCCTGCAACAATACATTTTGAAAATGAGTCCAGATATGTCATGCATTGAAGTTCCCAGTGCAGCTTTCATAATAATTGATGGTTGTGCTTTATTTAAAAACTAACATGGCCCAAAGTTGTCTCAATGGCACAATTGTGTTCTTTTTAACTTCAATGCATTAGACATAATTTTATGCAACTGATGGATTTTGTCTATGTGTAGTCTGTCACAACAAAAGACCAGGCACAAAATTGGTGGCAAAACCACAATTCAATGCTAGATTATTTTGACCTGAACAGAAAAATGTCCATTGCATCAGACAAGTACACATTTCTAGGAAACAAACTCAATAAACAAAGGTTAATAAATTTATTAGCTGGTCACCTAGGGGAAGAACACTTTGAAGTTGAGCTTGCTGGGGAAGGAGATGCTGATGTAGTCATTATACATAAAGTAACTCAATTTGTAGCATGTCGTGATGTTGTGGTAGAGTGTGATGATATTGAAGTAATGGTCATACTCCTGTATCATTGTTGTGCAAGTAAGAAAGTGTACTTCAAGACAAGAAACTATGCTGTGAATATTTCAGTCACTGAGGTAATTATTGTTCCAGAAATGTTTGCATGTCTGTCTTTTTTGCATGTAATAACAGGCTGTGACACCACATCAGAAATTTTTGGTGTTGGTAAACTTAGAGCACTTAAACTGCTTCAATCTTCTTGTGATCTGCAGATTGAAATTATACTTTTGGTGATGACAATGTGTCAATGAATGATATTGCTACAATGGGTAAACTCTCAAAATTCTCAATTGCTGTCTGAGTAGCTACCTCTACCCTTGATCGTTACATAAAAGAAGATATAGCCATCAATATGTCTTCTTATTAGTCCAATCTATCTAAAGGCTCCAGGTGCTTCAAAATCTTGGACAAAACAGTATTTGGAGTAGGAGACATTATAAAATTCCAATAACGATAGCCTAGATAAACCTTTTCTTAAATTAAGTATAAATACCTAACCAAATCACAGGGATAGAAGCAAATATTTATTAACATACTTCTGCTTATTACTAATATAAAAAATTATAAAAACGACAAAACTAAAAAAAGGGAAAAATGCAAGTCATTTAAAAGAAAACTAATTTATTCCAACGAAAATCAAGATTTAAAATAAAAATTTAAATTATATTAAAATCACAACCTAAAATTAATCTAACCCTAATAATATACTATAAAAACCTATCCTAATTAGGCTATACATAAATTAAAATATTTATCACCCTAGTTCTGCTTATCAATATCAAAATTTAAGTAAATCAATGAAGCATCACTAACAATAAAACAGAAAAATAAATGGCCCAATAAATTTAATAGTAGAACGTTCTAATTTACTACAAACCTACTGTATATTAACTTATATTATTGTAAAACTATTGTACTGTATATTATAAAACTAATGCCAACATATAAAGCTACACATTATCAATAATCATTGTTTAATACCAATTAAATATAATTAAAGCTAAATTTTAAAAACTAACTAATAAATTAGGTAAGAAATTAATAATAATAAAAAAATCTACAGTCAAACTATTAAATAATTAAAAGATACTTATCAAAAATAGCAGACACTACTAAACACTCTTTAAACACACTACTTAAACACAGTTGCTGCTTCAAACTCTCTGAACCAGATCCTTCAAACTCTCTAAACATATAAAAACAACATTGAAATAAAAGTTTTATTTAATTTTGAATAATGTAAAGTTGATAGACATATTCACAATGATTAAATAAATTTGCAAACAAATGAGATCAAATTTTAAAAAGTTACAATATCAACAGAAACATGCAGTATAATAATTCTTGATCTCCAATGGCGCAAGTACCATGTAATCTTTTCTTGATGTTTTTTGAAAACAGTTTCATTACACATTATAAATAAATTTGTAACTTATCAACAAATAATTAATATGGAGAAATTTATTTAATCTAATAAACTTTATTAGGACTGTTTTGACAGAACCAGACAAATTATTCAAAATTCAAGAAAAACATTTATTTCTTTTCCTTTTTTTTTTGGTAAAAATAAATCTCCCCTCCAACGGGAGAAGAGATGTATTTTTTTTGAGATTATCAATTTAAATACGCCATATAATATTACAATTATTAATACACCAGAAACAGGTTCCTAAGATGTTATCAAGGGCAGCATACTTGGAAAAACCCAAAGTGAGCTGGTACAGGTAGGGAAAAAAAACGTTCCTTAACTGCCCAAGCCGAGGCGCGAACCTGTACACCTCAGCATATGCCTTCGGTTCATCAAGCGGAGGCGAATCCACTCGACCACGGAACCGAGACAAAAAAACATTTATTTCAATGTTATTCTTATCATATCATAGTACTAATGCTTGACGCCATGCATTTTAGAAACAAAAGCTCACAATGAAATAATAACGATTGCAAAGAAATTTATAACATATTTATTTGTGATTAGATTTACAATAAATTTTATATGCAGTCTGTAATTACCTAATAAAACTTTGTCATGTATTCAAATTAACTCTGAATCAATCCTAAATATTTTTTTAGAAACTTTTGTTCTGTACCATATTAATGCTTTATGGCTGATTATAATTATCAGGCAATTTGTGGGCTGGACTCCCTTACTATCATCATGATGTCATGTGCCATCAATCAAAATGAAGGTCAGATTTTGTAAAAAAACGTGCAGGTTTGCCACACAAATCTGCTGAACATTACCTCCATCCATCATAATTTGTTTATAAGAAAGTTGTTGTCAATGGATGCCCCGCCCATGAGTTGCAGATTTATTTCCTCATTTTTGATGAAGAGGTCGTTAATTATGAAATGGAATAATAATATCACTGATTCTGTAATTATGTGCTCTAATGCTGCTCCACAAGGCTCTGTCCTAGGAGGGATTATCTTTGCAATATTACAGTAAATGGAAATGCATCGGCTTTTGAATCAAGAATGAAATATGTGGATGACTATTTAACAGTACTTTGTGTACAATCTGGCAGTGAAGATGGGAGAGTCCTTCAACATATAATCAATTCAGTTTGTAAAGACTCTTTTGACTCTAAAATGTCACTAAATGCTAAGAAATGCCAGCATATGGAACATTGTTTTGCAAGAAATCCTGTTGATTTTGGGTTGAAAATTGGACCTGATTCTATAACTAGAGTGAACCAGTGCAAGATAATTGGAGTTACCTTACAGGCAAATTTAAAATGGGACTCACATGTTGATTCAAATAATTAGTAAAACAAACAAAAAGTTATACATTTAGTATAGATTTAGAAATGTAAGTATGTGTATACCATTGTTAACAAGAGTTTATTACACCTGTATTCGACCTTGCTTGGAGTTTTGCAGTGTTATATATGGATGGACTCATTGACAAAATCAAAATTAGAGAGCTTGAGAAAGTGCAAAAAAGAGTTACCAGAATTATAATTGGTAATAAATTAATTTTGTAAACTATGAAAAAACATTGTTAGATCTAAAACTTGAGTCATTGGAATCCAGAACGAAAACTATTTTTAACACATATGCAAATAAGTTCTTGTCTTATTATCCAGAGTTTAAACCTGAATCAAGACTTGAGAAATTTGGCGGTTCACTAGAGCAGATGCAAAATTATCTATACCGAAATGTAAGACACTGAGATAAAAATCCTCACCAGTTTTGATGATGGTCACCGTCAAGGTAGTCAATTTGTCATTATAGTGAAACTAATCTTAATTAGAATTTTTAAATATATAAATTTTTTTGTTATTAATACATTCATATTTTTTTCAGCACAACATTTTTGGAAATAGTCATCTACCTTAGGGGCTTTAGACTATAAATGTTATTGTGTTGTAAATTTCAAAATAGTTGTATTGTTTATTGTGTGATCTATTTGTAATGTTCTATGATAATAAACTGGATTATAATAATAATTTATAAATAAATGAGGTTAATCACTTTTAACATGCATGGAGTAGAAGAGTTGATGGATCTTGTTTTTATAAATTTTTTGTATAATAAATGAGAATGTCTTGTAAAATGATGAGATATTGCAATACAGTTTACAGGAAAATATTCAGGATATTGTTTAATGAAAGATAAGGAACATTTAAGGAAAATCTAGGATCTTCTATCCTCAAGGGAATTCATATTTAAGGGAGTTACTCCAATTAACTGAACATTATTTCAATTCAGGTTGAATAAAGTTTAAATATGTTTAGTTTAAGAATATTAATATCATTGCAAACCTTTTTGACGTTGTATAGTATGCAAAAAATTGTTAGCTTTTGAAACAATGTAGTCTATATCTTTAGAGGATTAAAGATTGTCTTTATTACTCCTAAATTAAAATAATTAACAATATTAAAAAATTCATTCTCATTAATATATGGAACTTGAGAGATAGAGGGGATTTTGAAAAATTATGATTCATTACAGCTGATTTAGCTGGACTAATGGTCATACCCAATTATTAGTTTCCCATATTTAAGTTACTTATTATATCTTGAGAAGAATAAATTTTGATGATCAATTCTAATGTCTATATTAATTATAATTATTAAGTCATCAATTAATTTTAAATGATTAGGAGTAACAAGACCTACAAAGTCATGTGTGTAATTACCTCATCTTTAGGAAAGATATAACAGTATTATAATCGTTTTGTGAGGTTTTGGAAATAATGTGTAATTAGTGTGTGAGGGAGAGGGGGGGAGGTTGTAAAGAATAACGTACAGTATACTGTGTATATTTTGCCATTTCTTTTCTTTTTTGTTAGTTCTACTTAGCTTTTTATTGTTTCATAATTGGCGATTTATCAGAAATGTAAATGGCTGTTGTCTTAATTTTTCATTGAATAAAATAGACAAGCTTTCACTGATAACTTTTAAATATTTATTAAGATAGTTTAAAAAATAAGAGGTCACATCCTATGTCACGATGAAGAGAATGGAGGTGAGTGTGTGTGTGTGGGGGGGGGGGGGATGATGAAAAAAAAAGCTTGAATAATTTATAGACCCTAAGATTGATTTTAATTTTATTGATTTTTTTGTCTATTCTGAACTATGTAATAGTCTACTTATATTAATAACTCCTATGTCTGATTGTGATTTTTGATGTCAAATAATTGTAAGAAAAAATGTTTTAATTAGCTTAATAATTTATAGCCTAAAAGATATATTACTTTTAGCCTATAAAAATTCTGTAGGTACCATGAATTCATTTTAATAATTAATTTTATTGTCAATTATGTAGTACAATGACATTTTAATTAAGCAATAAATTTAGTCACATACCATATATCTTTAAACTAGATTATAAATTATTTATTATGCAGGAAGAATAAGCTAATTCAAATATTTTTATTAAATTACTTTTTTGCACATAATAAATAAATCAAAACTAATATTTTCTATTCAAAATACAGCACATTTAAGGTTAGAAGCAAATAAAGTGTGTGAATGAAGGGTCATTTTCCCTCCCTTGTACCCCTCATGTCAATGCTCTAAAACCCATTTCAGTCTCATTTTCCGCAAATCACATCCCAACGGGACAGTCCGAATTAAAAATCGCATCTTCAATATATTGTGTTGTTCAACTACAAAAATGTCGTTTTCTATGAAAAATGTTGTCAAAACAATTAAAAAATGTTCTTACAACCATGACTTATCAAAATGTTTGCACAACAAAAAAAAAAAGCCTATGTCCCAATCTTATGTAATTTAAATCTGGCCACCCTGATTTCCCAGGGCTACCCTAGCCACCCATGCCTTTTCTCCCCAGTCTGCCCCTGTTTTTTTTTAAACTTTGTTCACGTGTGTGTTTAATTTTATTTTGATGAATTCAGCATCATACAATATGATCTCATTTTGATCTGCAGTTTTCACATCACAGCAACTTGATTCACCATTTTCAAAAGAAATTTTATGATTTTTATTTTTTACATCATTATTAATTTCTTTAACTTCCACTTGATTGAATACCATAGATGATAATGTTGTGATCAAGAAAGCCACACTAATTTATTGCAGAATAGGACCATTCTGAAATACCATCACTATCTTTTAAGTATCATTACTTTCATTAACTATTGAGACAATAGTTTCTCCAACATTTCATTCATTATTAATTTTCAGTGATTTAGCATAATAAATTTTTACACATGTTTGATTGAAGAAGTAACCTACAATAGCTACAGTAATTCAATGGACATTATGTGTTCACAGTGCTAGTATAATAGCTGACAAGCAATTTCCATAATACTTTTACATTATTAATAGACCCTAAAACTAGACAATAGACATGTCATTGGAATTAATTTTGCCTTTTAGTATGAAATCAAAGTTAACCGATAATTTTTTTTTTTTCTCCAGTAGAAGTTTTACATAAGTGGGAATACAATTTGTTGCCAGTCCCTATTTTTCCCACAGCAGCTTTTGTCAATGATTTTTGTATAGTGGGGACTTACAAACCTTTATAGTTATTTTCACAAACTGAATTTTCAGTTCACTTTTAACATATTGCATTACACCCTTAGATATTATTTTAATATTTTCATAATCCATAACATTTACCTACTAATAAAATTTAAGACAATGGTATAATTATTATTATTATTATTATTAATAGGGAATGTTACCCATTTATTAAGACAAAAATAAAAACACACTCAAAATACTAAGAAAAATAATATACAAGAAATCCAGAACAATAGCGAAAATCAACATTTAAGCCAAAAGGCCAAAACAAAAAATAACAAAAACATTAAACAATACTTTATAAATACTTTATAAATACTTTATAAACACCTTAAAACATTCATTGTAGCATTTAGCCATTTTATCTTAAAAATATAAAATTTCAATAAAACAAAATCCCATAATGAAAAAAATCCAGTTAATAATAAGGTTATGATTTGCTTAAATGATAATTTTATTATTTCTTAATGCTGAGAAAATAGATATTATTATTTTTGTGGAAACTGTAGATATGGTTAGATTTAATCGAAAGAAACCAATGAATTGTATTAAGAAATTGCATTATAGCCAAATTATGTAAATTTTAGCACCAGACATCATTGGGAGCCGAATAGAAACATGCTAATGAGTAATGAGTATAAATTTTATATTTTGACAAGAAACTATTATTTAATATAGAAATCGTTAGAATTTTTTTTTAAAAGAAAATGTAGTTAGTATTTGTACTATTTGATTTAGGTAAAGTGTTTTCATTTTTATTGCAAATCTAGTAGCATCTTTCCCAAGAAAAGATATGGAATGACAAGTATATTTGTTGATTTAATTTAAGGATAAAATTTTATAAAAAAAATATTAAAAACAAAACAAAAACATTATTGGTTAGATTCCGTTATTTGCCTACCAACATAATTAACATTATAAGTCGCACAACAACGAAAACGTAGTAGCGTGTGGCATCAGAATTTTTTCTCGCCCGATTCTAAGCGTCAATATAAATCATTTTAACTTACTACCATCAGCTATATTGGTGGGCAGATAACGGAATCTCACCCATTTATTTTTAGTAATAAAAATAGAGTAACTAGAATTTCTCAAATTTGATTAAATATGGAATATTTGATTATTCTTTGAGATAATTCATAATGTTGTTTGAAGTATATAAGTTATAACTGTGTGTATAATAATTCTATCTCAATATTACTTAACACAATTTAGGATCAAAAAGTTTTGTTGAAGGATGAATTCTCAAAAAATGACAATATAAATAATTTGTCGTGTCATTGTCTATCCATATGATTTCTTTTCCTTTAAAAGTTTAAGTTGTTAGTAAAATTCATAAGTTAATGTTTTCTACTAAAAATTACACAATCATAAATATAAAGAAAACCCACACACACACAAAAAAAAAAGAAAAATTTAAATTTATCATACAAAATAACACAATCATTAGCCATAAGGTAGGCCTATAAATAAGTCTCTAATTTTATTTACGTGCACATGATACTATTTTATGCAGAACCATGAAATGCTTTAAAAAGATTTATAAATCATTGAGTTTTTATTTTTATTGCTTATTTGAAATTCTATACTAAATTGCTCACACTTAGAATCTCTTATTATTGAATGCTATTTTCTGATTCAAATTTCAAAGAATTTTAATTACAGAGTGATATAAATAATTATATTATAAATTGCTGTTGTACTTTTTCACGCTTTTAAATTAAACTTATCAAGAAAAAAACCCATTAAAATATTATAATTAAGCAATTAATAAGAAATTGATTTAAAAAAAGAAGGTAAAAAACGACTAAAATAAATCAAACAATTTCATTTCTATTTTTTTTTTTAAAAAAATGTGTGTTACAAAATTTGTTTTAATATATTTGTAATTATTGTAGACAATATAAATTTAAATTTGTCAGATTGGCGTGGAAGAAGAGAAGAGGAGGAGATAAAACATAAATAGATAGAGAAGCAGTGATCAATCAACACTCTGCTATTGATAATTTTGTACTTCATACTTGTACAACATAAATTTATATATATAAAAAAACTTTAAATTATTAAGTAACAGAAAATATGAAAAATTAGTGACTACAAATTATTACTCTCATTAAAATTAAATAAATGTAGTAACATTTACTGATTTAAAATTAATATGATTAGACTTCTTGATATATTCAATTCATATGTAAAAATTATTTTAATTGATACCTACAAAAAATATTTGTAGGTGTCAATCAGAATTATACCTACAAATCAATATGTGTAGAAAGGGAAGAAAAGATAGATAGATAGATATAGGAGGAAGAGGATTTAATAAATTGTTAATTCACAAATATAACAAAAATTTATATTTGTCAGTTTAGTAAAGTGTGGGTTGGGGATGGGAATACAGGAGTGGGTGAGAAATACAATAGAAACAAATAGAAGGAAAAAGTTGACACTTTAATAAATAAAGAACACTTAAACCTAGTACAACTTTTCAAATATATCAATATTACAAATCCACAATTTCACAACTTTTTTATTCTTATTTTTTTTTTCTTATTTCTATTTATTGGGTCTACAGTAAATCAGAAAAATGTCATCATTTATTCCATTGAGATTAGAAAATTTTCTTTCGGCATAAACCAAGACACAGCAAAATAGCAATTCCATAGTGTACTCAAGTTTTCAAGGTTTCATTCAAGTCGTGGCATATGTCTTAACTATATGGCCTTTATTCTTTAAAGGCCAACTGTAAATGATTTTTTTTTTTAATTATTGATTTTCAATGATTTTTACTAAAAAAATAACCATCAGAAAATAAATAAATAAAATGTTATTTCAATTCAATTTTTAAAATAATTGTCTTTAACTCCTCTCCCTTAAAACAACATTTTCAACTGTATACGCTTGGGGAGATATTTTGTTACATATGCCTTTAAATGAGATGCAATTATTGACATTTTAGTCACATGATCAAATTGATAGCAGCATTATTTTTTAATTTAAGTCCTAACCTTACTGTAACCCTGAACCATAACTCCAACTACATAGTAAAACCATTATGCCCAACACTATGATGGTGAAGGGGTAAAATAATTCCTTTTTGATGAATTTTGGCCCATTTCCGATCATCCCTACAGTAATGACAGAAATAGATGTCCATAAATTAAAAACGCAGTAAAATGTTGAGAATTATTGTGTCCCATTTTAAGGTACTTTTTATTTTCTTACTTCAGTGTTTATAAATGAATGACTTTGTTATACTAAACTATATATAGAATATTCACTATCTTCATCAGCTAAAAACTGGAAATCCTATGGACAATTGTTTAAATACTTGTAAAAAATCATAATCAAATTCATTTGTTGTGCTATTATGGTCCAAATTTTTTTAAAAAAAAAATCAAAACTATTTTTACTACAAGCGGAACATACCACTATTTTCATGATAAATCATTACGAAGAAAACAGCTGTAGAAACAGTTTCACAATCAAATTAATCTCGGACCCAAACAATTTTTGAAAGCTTCCTTTTTTTTAAAAAATAAAATAAACCTCTCCTCCAAAGGATGAAGGGATGTATTTTTGTGGGTTAATTAATTATATAAACATTAAATACTTAATATTATTACGTCAGAAACAGGTTCCTTGTGGTGCAAAGGATGGCGGCGTACTAGCTAAAAACCCAAAGCGAGCTGTTAAAGCTAGGGAGAAAAATTGTTCCATAACCGTCCTAGCCAGGGATCAAACCTGTGTCCCCAGCATATGTCATAAGCCTAGCAAGGCAAGCACTCTCACCACTCGACCACCAGACCTTGACTTGAAAGCTTCCATTTGTAATCACAGACTGGAGGATAGGAATATTCTTAAATTTATCTTTAAATATTTTTTTTTATTCTGCATTTTAAATTATTTGTACCAGTGGAATTATTTTTTTTTAGTAATTATCTTTGTAAATCAATAATGTAAGAAAAAATTAAAAAAATCATTACATTTGACCTTTAAGTTTCTGCATAATGGATGAACTCTAGGAAACATAATTTCTTTATAAGGATTCAAAGTGAAATATTTAAAGGGAAGCATTAAGCTAATATTTACTAGAAAATTGATATGAACAGATAAATGTTTCAAAGTTTAGTTTCTTGATAGTCTAAGGCTAGGCTAATCCACAACTATACTTCTGAAAAATAATTTTTAAAATAATTTGAAATTAGGAAAAAAAAAACAGTAATATGTAAGGTGTTTTTGTAACACTGATTTTTGTTATACCAATGTAACGGCTCAGATCGCTTTTAAATTTCATAATGTAGTTTTAAAATTTATTTGTTATTTCTCTTACTTCCTATTTTATGATGTTTATTGATATTTTATAAAAAAAAAGTGACTGCCTAATTAACCACACAAAAATTTATTTTGCACAATAATATCATTACAATGTCAAATAAAACTAATATTGTTAAAAAATAAACATATTGTGGTTATGTATTAAAACCAAATCAAATAAATTGTGAAAAAATCTGGATAACATAAAACAGTAAAATTTTCACTGTAACACAACTTACTAGACAACAATATTTTGAAAAAAAAAAATCATTTTTATAAACATTTCATATTATGTAACATTGCATGAATTATATAATCTGAATAAATGAAATATTATTTGCAGTTGGGACAATAATAAGTTACATGTCTTTTACAAACATGCTATTTGCAGTTCAAACACAACAAATTTACCTTACTGTCATTTTTTGATGAACAAAATTTACACCTTGCATGTTTCACTGCACTAACTTTTGTTCCAGATGGTCCTGGAAGTCCTGGATTTTGGACTCATCCTTAAATCCTCTTTGCTTTATTGAGTGATTGTTGGATTCTAGGACTAAATTTCCTTGAAGATAAGAGAGGTTTAATAAGTAGTATTCTAAGTTCTTCTAAAAATAACCTTCTTTTACTAAGCTTGTTTGCATTTCAGCTTTAAATGACCAAATCCCCTAGAACAAAAGCATTATAAGAAGAAGTAGCAGCCAAATTGTAGAATATGATCAAGGTCCAGTGGGTTTGTTTTACTTTTGCATATATAAGTGTTTACAAGTTGATCAATGTTATCCACTGTGCCATTAGTGGTGTCATAATCTAATAATAGTTAGGGTTTCTTTTGAGGTCTAAGTGGGAAAATTTCAGTGATACTTTGTTTTCTGATATTTATAT
>PXIH01S0031467.1:1495-12250 GCA_003024985.2 Euperipatoides rowelli
GAGATTCTGACCAAAATCCCTTTTCCATTTTCCTAATTCTAAAATAAGTTTGTTCTCGATGTAGTATTTTCAAAGTATTCAAAAAAAAAAAAAAAAGAAGAAAATAGAAATCAATTGATCAGTTAAGCGATTTATAGCCATTATTTGTGTTTAGAATTTTTCCACAGCCAGCTAATCTATTGAAGAATCAGATTTGTGAAACATTAAGTGACTGTTTAATTTATGATCAAGTCAAATGAAATTTTTGTGGCATTTAAAAAATATGGCAAAATAACAATTAATAATTCTAAAATGTTAGTAAATTAAATCTAGATTAATTTTAATTTAAAGTCAAACAACCAACATAAAAAAAAGAAACATTAGTTTATAAAAGATGAGTGGTAAGTTTTGGATTTATTAATTATTAGATGCACTGCTTATAGGATGTTAGATGCACTTCACGATGCCCCAAATCTGTTTTGTTTATATATTGATTTTATTTTATTAGGTTGAACTTTATATCTGAGAAAATAGTGAACCGTACATACTAAAGAGGGAGCTAGGAAGAGTTGGTACATCAGGGTTGGGCATAAAATGGGTTGGTGTATGTGAAGTCTGCGAACTCATCGCCTGTCATATTCATTATAATGAGCTTGTCGGCCGGAGTCAGGTCCGTTTTGGCGTTGGTGAAGGCTGGATCAAAGTTTTCAGCCAGACGAGGGTTTTTCTGTTATGGAGAACAAGAAAGCAATTGGAAAAACCATCACATCATTACAATCAAACTAAAAATAAAATAAAAATAAAATAATAATAATAATGATAATAAAAGATGGAAACATCAGACATGCTAGGATTTCTGCTTAAGTTTCCCATGCAAGCATGCGTGCGTGCGTGGCAAACAACAACAAAAAAAAACTCTAAACAAAATAAAAATAAAAGGAGAAATGAAATAAAATAAAAAAGAAAGATACAAGGAGGTATTTGGATTTAGAAATGTAATGAAATTGAGGAAGTGGTTAAAGGGGGAGAATACAAAAATAAACTAAAAAAAAATAGGCAAAAATAGTCAAGGAAAGAAAGAAAGCTTCAGCAGCAAGCTGTTTGGGTTTGGACACTTAATCCAAGCACCTCCTTGGTCTCTCTGGTATACTAGGGGATGGTCCAGGGAAGCTCATCACCAACCCAGACCCTAAGAATAGAGGTTGCAGTCCAATAACAAATTAAGAACGTCCAATTGACTACTTTTACTTTTTTTTTAAAACTATGGTACATCTTTTTTTTTTGTACTTGTAAATTGTGTTACTATTTTGACTGATGTGTAGTGAAGATGATAATAATCGGGAATACAATTAAAGTGCAAACTCTTACAATCTTTGGTTTGAATGGAGGTTGAACTTCTCGCGCTTCGATCTTCGCCCAATCGATGCGCCGGAAAAAAGGATGTTCACGGATTTCTCTCAGTCCGTTGGAACCACAACCTAATCGCTTTGCTGGATTCTTTGTCAAGAACTGTGATAATTACAAAAAAAAAAAATAGATAAAAACCCACATATAAAAATATAAAAAACAAAGAGTAAAAAATAATGATAAAGAGTTTTAACTAATAACAATTTACAAGAAAACTTTTTTATTGAATGTAATTATAGTTGCAAGGAAAATACTATCATATATAATTTGTAACAAAAGGAACCCTTGTTATAATGAAGTTTAAGGGTCTCTTATATGAATGAGTTATAACAACAATCTTATAAAAGAGTATTAATTAGGGTTATGAAGAATGCTTGTTAAATCTGGAGTTTTGTTTTAAGAATGCTGATAATATGGGAGATTTTGGCCATTCATGTACATTGCATGTTATTGAAAATAAATATAACTGCTTTGTTAGTTCTTCGTTTACACTGTGCATAGTTATCACCCAGATTGTTAAGAGATTTCAGCAAGCATTATTGATAAAGAAATACACCAATCCAGATATTTTGGCAGAATAAAAAATTAATCAAAAGTTCAATTATATACCAGTGTTTGCTCAAGATTGTTCCATGGAACTCTGGGGTTCTGTGGAACCTTGGGGTTTTGAGAAACATAGGGTTTGTGGAACCATGGGGTTCAAAACGTTGAACATTAGGATCTAATGATAAAATTCCATAACAACATTTGAAAATTAATAAAAAGGAATAAAATTTTTGTTCAACAATGATGGATTTTAAGTAAAGCAACGTATACCTGAATGTGCGAAATAAAACAGTGTAGAGAAAATATCCTGGACCATGGCACTTAAATTTAAATAAGTTTAAGTGCCATGGTGGTACTACTAATGTGGCCAAGATTTATAGTTGGGGCTCCTAAATTTTTTATCAAGTTTGAAATAGTTCCATGAACAAATTTAATTGGAAAACATAGCAATAAAGTAATAAAAAATTTATAATAATATTGAATTTTAAGAATATCACTACTAGGTGACGAACTATCAAAATTTAATTGACATGTTAAATTTTTCTGCTTTTTTAATATTCTGCTGATGGTCTGATAATTTAAGACATTGTATTATGCAAAAGAACTACAGTAATTAATTAATGACAGGAAGTTGCAATTAGGATATTAAATCAATAATTAATTTCTACTTACCCCTTTACATACAGAGATGGCTTCTTTGGATAAGGACTTTGGATATGATACATTATGATCAGTAATGGAAGCAAATAATTCTTCCTCATCTTCACCATCAAATGGAGGCTGGAAATAACAATAAGAATGGGAAAAATATATTAAAATATCACTATATTAATATTTCCATCTAAAGCAATATTATTTTACAGGTAGCTGTTTATCAATTTTTTATCGAACATAATTTTACCACTAATTTTTACATTTGTAATTCACCACAAAATCAAAATTATGCAGATTTTGCATTATTTACAAACTATATAAAGTGGAAACAACATAATAAGGATTATAATAGAGTATATTATATATTGTATATAAGGATTTATAATATTATAATAAATATATTCCAATTCACGCTGCAATGAAAATGTATGCCAAAGATTTTCGTTTAGCTGAGTGATTCGGCAAAATATACTTTTTACGCAACAGGTTTTCGCTCCGTATATCCGTCTCGAAAAACAGAGATTTGCTTTAATGTGTTTATACTTTTCTGCAGGGTTGGTCCGTAATCAACGAAATTGCTTTATACAATAGCCAATCATATTCCTCCCCTAATAAACGTTTAGTATTGTGCAAAATATTTTAGCTTTACGTTATTTAAAAATCTTTATTTTAAATGGAAAACTTATTAAAATAGTAACATTATTTTGAATCCCACTTATAAAAATTTAGTCAAATTAAAATAAACTAAGTGTGTACGATTGCTGTTAAAATGTGTATGTAGGCTATTCCTATTTTTTCCCCTTCCATTTATTATGAATAACATATTAAAAAAAAAAAAATCCCATTTCAAATATGCTTTTTTTAAAAATAATCTGCTTATAATAACTTTAAAATTAATTGAATCAATTGGAAAATATCCAAAAATTTATTGAAATACGATGTATTCAAACTAAAATCAATTGGGACAAAAACAACAGCGTGTATAATCTACTTAGAAAACATAAGATTAATGGCTAACAAGCCTGAGGGCAAACAGAGAGCTCTGCATAAAACTTGGATTTTTTTAAACTTTTACAGATGACGGATGGCTATCCGTCTTTTAATAGCCCATGCCTGACTGCCCCAGTGTGCATGATTTTATGCAAAGCTCATCCATTTTACGCGATGGACGAGCAATGCGTAGAAGTATAAATGATCCATAATACCAAGTATATTCCCCTTTTCACCATTTACACCGAAGGAACATGCTGAGACTTAGAATTATATTAAAACTTTATATGTATTCTTTTTATATTATTATAGTGAAAGACAAATATGTTGCAAAAATGATCAAAATGACATCGAAATGACTACAGAGCTCTGACTCCGAGGGAAATTCACATTACTTTTTCTTTGCTAAAATTTAAAAATTACGACGATAGGTTTGTTATTAAAAGTTACAATTTAAAAAAATATGTTTTAGAATTAAAATTTGGCTTTAAATTAATTTTTATGGTTTTGAAATTTTTTTAAAAACCTGATTAAGTTTAAAATCCCCTAAACTTGCCAAAAAGACTTCAAAGTCAGGCTGATCCTAGATAAGGGATGGGGAATATTCAGTCTTCAGGAAATATGCATAAATGCCACACTAAATTCCTCAAAGATGTTTCGTACCGGTACATCCTTTTATATATATATTCAAAGTTTTGTGGTGTTGGTGTGGCCCTTTAACATATTTTGACAATTATAATTGTATCTTCATAATTTATATTGTAAAAATTATTTCTTTTCATTCTTAACAAAATTAAGATTAACGCCAATAAAGCAAATGACTTTTGTATTTAAGTAGTTGCTATATTTTTTAACCTTCCTTTATTCCTCTAGGAATATCTAAATTAATTCAAAGTTGACCTGTTGATTGAAAAGTTATTCGAAAAGAACTAAGTAACAATTCATTTAATTTGGTCGTAAAAAACATGGGGGAAAACACATAGACTAAAAAAAAAGTCTGTTCATTTATATACAATAATTTATATTTAGATAGGCAATTCATTATAATCTTGGTAAAATTTACATGATATGTGTTTCCTTTTAAGTAATCCTGTGAAATGACATTTGGCCTTTTAATGCCATCAGGCTTCCCACCCGTGTCCTAGATAATTCAATGAATAATATTATGTGCTGTATGAAAAATTAAGCAAGTTCCATTAATTTTCCTTACAATTACTATCACATTCAAAGGGTTTTAGAATAAAAGTAGTAAAATGCTATGTATAATATATCTTGTATGTAAATCTATAGCCGATAAATGTGTCTTGTAATGTCTGCAAATTCTAAACCCTAATCTTATTATGTCTCACTAGTAATCCAGTGTTGGTCAAAATTCGACCAATAGGAAAATTTCCTTTGTAAAAAGCCGCCACAACGCTAAACAATGAATGTTTTAATTTTATATATAAATTTTATATATAATTGCACTCCCTCTCGCATATAAACTTTAACTCTGCCAAATCTCACACTCCTCCGTGCGCCCAATATGCTTAAAAAGCGATCTAAAATTTTCCCTTCACGTATTAATATATAGATTGGAAGAAACAGATTCCAGTCTTAGTAACAAATAACATTTTATTTAAAATAATTAATGAGCTGCAGTCTACCATTATGAATTACTACTAAAGACCTACATATGATACTATATTCATTTGAATGCGAATCATGAATATGTCAATGATGTGTATGATGTTTTATGATGGTGGTAATTTTTATTATAGAATATGGAAAAGATGGGGAGTTGATTATAGTGTTTGGATGAAGTAAGAAAGAGGAAAACGAAATATGTTGGGCATATCTTGAGAGGCTCATCAGGAATTAGATTATTAACAGCACTTGAGGGATGGAGAGACTGAGAAAATAAGAGAAGACTAAGATAATGTGGCTGGATGATCATAAGGACTCGGCTAGAATCAGGAAATAATAAGTATTAAATAGAAGAGATCAAGATAATAGAATTTATACCTCAGAGAACACTTAGAATAATGATGATAATTATAAAATTATAATTAGGTCTAATTTGATAAGGGACTGGGCGAGGATAAGTTGAAATGAAACTTCAACAGCAAAATTTATTTTTATGGTTACAGTTATCACAAATAGTTTTTGTTTTAAGTAAGAAAGATGATTCTCATCATGTATGAATGACCTCACAGGTATTCCCATATTTTTTTAGATTTCTTTGCTACAAGATTATTATTAACAACATAAACTTGAATTTTATTTTCTGTATGAAATGTACTCCATTTCTTTTCAGTTTCATCACACCTGGCATTGTTAGTACTGTGATAAATTTGGCGAGACTATACTAATGCAATAGAGTCAATTGTTCTTGTAACTCACTTTACTCAATATAATGCATTTGGTCATTTTGTCGCTCTGAATTGATTCAAACTTAACACCAAATTTAAAATGGAGCCAATATCCTAGGTACCAAATAGTAGACAGACATTACTTACATTGAAACTGATAATAAAACAACAATTTTGAAACAGAAGAAATACTACAAGCTGAACATAATTTTAATTAGATATTACTTGCAGTCTTAAATATTTAACTATTTTAAATAATGTGTTCTAACATAAACCTCGACATTTTAAAATTCCCACAGACAGAACTATTTTTTTTATAATTAAAAGTTATAAATATTATCAGTACAAAAATAAAATATATATACCTGGCCGGCAAGCATCTCATAGAGAAGCACACCATAAGCCCACCAGTCGACGGATTTTCCATAAGGCTGATAAAGTATAATCTACAAAAAAAAAAAAAAAATGCAAAGAATAAGTATTCAAATGTTCCCACCATTCCATTATGATATATATGATGAAGATGGGTTTATAATATTTATTGTTTTTATTTATTAATTGCACGCATTTACTCGTGCATTCGGAATGTTTTACTTTAATTTGTGACGTGCTTACTTTAGTTATTTGCTATTAGTAAATTCCTCACAAAAGATTGCGGGCTAATGCTAATTAATTAATTATACATGTTGAATAACTAAAATTTATGTGATTATTTTGTGATAAAGGCTTCTCCTTTACTCATGTGTTTGTCTTTTCCTACGGAAGTGACTCTCGCCATGACTGTTAGGTAACATTTATTTTATACAGAGTTTTATTTATAATAGAGTATATGCAGCCTGGCGGGAGTCAGCTTTTGTATGATTGACCATTATTATTTGCATCCAGTACGCAAGTTGGCGTAACTTTGTAAACAGCTGTTGTTTTTATTATTTATTTTATTAAACAAGAAAATAGTAAAGTCAACCAAGTTTCCTCCACCCACGTTTTTTATTTTAAAATTCATCGTCCTACTCCTGGACATTCTTCATTTTTAATTTACAGTTAAAAAATAACGATCGGAAATAATAAAATAAACTTTTGCATTACTTTATTTCTTTTACGATCGTTCAAACTACTCATGTCTATTTGACTCAGTCAAATAGACATGCATAAGGTTAGTTAAGTAATGAAATATTCCAAATATTCCAAAATCGATTATTACACATTTTGTGTATCCGGCCAATAGCTTAATTGATTTCGCACATAGTTGGAGTTAGGGTTAGAGTAAGGCTAGTTATGTAATGAAATATTCAAAATAATATAAAATGGATTATTACACCTTTTGTGTATCCGGCCAATAGACTAGTCGATTTCAGACATTGTTAGACTTAGGGTTAAAGCTATTGTTAGTAATGTAATTAAAAATAATTTAGTTTATTCGTTTTGATTTTAGTATTTTGTTGCAATATTTTTATAATACCAGATGTAAATTAGTGATAATTAATAGATTCATTCCTAATTTCAAAAATATTGAATATATACTGTTATACGGTAATTCAATATTTTGAAATTAGGAATGCGTCGTCTATTTATTGCTAATTTAAGTCTGGATTTGGTGGCCATCTTGGAAGGGAGAANCGTAAACTGTAATTGTGCCACCATTCTGGAAAAACATTCCCAAGTGAGTGAAGTATGGGTTATTTCTGGGAAAAAAAAAAAAAAATAGACATGCTTGGGATCAGGTAATTTCTCAAATGGTTAGATTTGCTTTTTTTTTTTTCAATAAATTTAAGAACAAGGCTTTACAAGCAATTTTGTTCTCCGTATAAACATTCTATTATACTGGGAAATATTCAGCTTTCTATTAGTTAAAATTTAATAAATAATAGAAGTAAAAAAAAAGATGGAGAACCAACAAAAATGTTTGAAAAAAAAATACAATATAATAATGTAACTTAGTTAAAATATTTGTTTTACACCTTATATTATTTAATAAATTCAAACATTTTTTAGTCACAAATAATAATAATCCAAACGATAATATTTTAATTTAATAAATAACTATTTATAATTGTAAGAAATAGTTTTTTGTTGTGCCTATTTGATTGATTAGTCCACTTTGTTTCTATTGCACCTATATGATTGGTTAATCCTGTTAGCTCAAATTTGACCATTGGAATACTAATCAGGATTTGGTAAATATGGACTGAGTCGGTTCGAACTGAGTTCAAATTGAGATTGTGCATTGGAAACAGACTGTATATTCATTGCTCACAATGACCGCCACAATGTTTTTTGGTGGTCAATGTGTTAACAGTAAAGAAAGGGCAGCACTAAGCCCTTACCACAAATTCTTAGTACAAAGAAAGTAATTTGCATATTAAAACTCATCTCTAGATGAAAGAAAACTTTGTACAAGACAAGATGAAAATTTTGCCTCATGCATTTATTTTAAAATATACACCAAAGGATAAGATGCAATTAGTATAACTAATTAAGTATCGATTCCACCACGTGGAACAATTAAGCAACACCAATTGCTGTTTAGATGTGTACAGTTGATCTGGCTGTTAACAATGATTATAACATGCGTAATAATCTTTCATTGAAACAATTGAATTTGTATATTCTAGAAGAGATAAGTTTAAGTTTTATTAAGAAATTTATTTAAAAATTAAAATACATAAGTTTTCTAAGTACAGAAATGTATTTTGGTGTGCTAAGGATAATTATTTTCACCTGACGAAAATAGTTAGGAACCACTTGTGTAGGATATATAAAAATAAATGTCTATAAAAGTTTTTAAGTGAATGTTATACCAAAGCTTCGGGGATGGTACGCTTTTATCAGAATTCTCCCTTAAAGAAATTTCAAGATATTATTTAACTAATTAATACATTAGACAATCACTTGCAATTTGGGCTATGGAAGAACAACTCGTTTTCTATAAATATTGATCGTTTTAAGAAAAACCTGGTTGGTTTGGCACTATTTTATGTCCGTGGATAGAGATATTTTCTAGTTAATATGACGTGTTAAAACAAGAAGAACAGATTCCCTAAGTCTTTGGGATGAAGGCAGAATTCTTCCTTCATCAAAAATATCTGAATTTTATTGTAATAAAAAATGATTTAAAAAAAGAATTAAAAAAATAAATAAATTTGATATAAAAATTTAAAAAAATCAGCTACCACTGTAGTTTCCACGTTGCCGCTAGGTAGTTTTCAAGGTTAGTAACTACAAGAAATAGCATTATAATGCCTTAAAGGATTATTAACGAAGATGTTTTTTGTAAAACAATCAATATGTATAGAAAACGAGATGTTCTTCCATAGTCCAAATTGAAGGTGTCTATTGTATTAATTAGTTAAATAATATCTTAATATTTCTTGAAGGGAGAATTCTGATAAAAACGTACTGTCACCAAAGTTTCAATTTAAAAATAATTTCTTTACATATAAATTTATATGCAGGATACTAGCTTAATTAATTAAATTCAAAAATAATGTTCATTACATTACCTCTGGAGCTATATAATCTGGTGTCCCACAAAATGTTTTGGTGACTTTATCTCCAAAAATGCCTTCTTTACACATACCAAAATCTGCAATTTTGATGTGTCCATCTGTATCCAACATCACATTATCGAGTTTTAAATCCCTAAAAATAAAAGAAATGTTTTAAATCTGTGTTAAGTTGTTTGTAACATTGTCACTATTTACACATTACAAGAATTTTTTACAATTTTTTTTTCTATTAGTAAAAATATTATTAGGATCATCTAAGGAAGATGGATAATTGTATCAAGTGTCAACTTTTATGCTTAGGGATTAACATAAACCAGAATCAAAAGATTGAGGGGGGGGGGGGAGTGTTGATGTATACTCAGTTTGCAAGAACGGAAACTGTAAATGATCCAGATTATAGGAAGACGTCTTTATCCATACAACCAAGACACGTTATAATCTGCGTGTTTTTCTTATGTTTAACTTATTATTATAATATATTTTAGGAACCTAAAAAAACGTCAGGAGTTAAAAAATAATTTTATTGGAATTTAATTAGCTGTGCAGTTTTTTTTTTTTTTAAAAAAATAGTTAAATTTTAACTTTGCCGGATTTTCTTTTTTCTTTTACTTTTTTTTTCAAGTTAACTAATGGTTATTCAAAGAATCCAAACTAATATTAACTTGAAATGGATAGTAAATGAAGAATTTTTCATTGAGTAATGAAACGATTATCTCTAGTCCCACTAAAATACCATTTTAATAGAACCTTTTGTACAACACAGTGAGATGGAATTAAAAGTTCATTAAGAAATAAGCTAAAAAAAATACCATTTATACTATAATTGCAGCTTTTATGTTCAAAAAGCTATATAGCTTAAAGGGATATGCAACCAAAAAAAAAACAACTTTAGTTAATATGAAAAATGTACTTTTAATAATGATAAAATTTCATTAAAAATAATAAAAAAATTAATTATGACTATTTTAATAATGAAATTACGACTTCTTCCAAAAAAAAATAAAACCAGATGTTGATTATTTTAATTAAATGAAACATTATTTTCAAAATTGTGTCATAGAAACATGAACATTTTTACTGTATATAAAATGGCAGATAATGAAGATACAATAAGTTTGAATAAGGTTGATAACTCCTTTGATGTACAGTTGAGCGATGATTTAAATACTTCCATTGATTCTAAAGTATAAATCATCTCTTAACTGTCAAATATTTTGTAGCCCAATCAGTACAACCTGATGCTGATGACATAAAAGGAGATACTGTGGCTGTGTTTTTTAAAAATCTCCGAGTTCTCGGAGAACTATAAGAGAAGCTCTGAA
>PXIH01S0031468.1:1980-14907 GCA_003024985.2 Euperipatoides rowelli
GCGTACGTAAAGTAAGGCAATCTGTAAAAAATAAATAAAGGATTAATAAAAATTAATTAAATAAGCCATTTCAATATCTAGCCTACACACATACAAACAAGCGTTTACTTTAGCATATCATTGTATTTATTTGCTTAAACATTAGAATTCACAACTTCCTTTCCCAAAAAAAATTATACTTTAAACCCTTTACAAACAATGTATAAAATTACTAAGATTACTAAAGGTTACAAAAAAAGTGGCCAGAAAAAAACGCGAAGTGATGGAAAAACAGAGGGGTAGAGTGGGAGGGAGTAACCAAGGGGATTGGGCAAAAACAGGAGATAAAATTCAAAGTTCTTAATGGATAAAGTCTATTTCCAAGGGTTACTTAAGGCTGGGGTGGAATAAATTTAAGAAATTGTTGAACAGGAAACTGTCTATAACTAAAATTCTGGAGTCGGAATTTGGAACGCTGAACTACGATGTTAAAACTAAGATATATGGTTAAAGCTACTATAAAATTGTAATATTACTTCTGTTATGAAATTTAAACATGGATAAAAACTNACTACGATGTTAAAACTAAGATATATGGTTAAAGCTACTATAAAATTGTAATATTACTTCTGTTATGAAATTTAAACATGGATAAAAACTGGAGCTGGTATTGAAGAAGAGGAACTTGTGCTGAGTTTACTACTTGGCTGGAGATGCATCGGTGGATGCCCACTAACGCTTCGGTTTTCCCATATCTTCACGATCTTCTTAAAATTGGTAAATTCTGGAATAGGGAGTTTAGAACCGAAGATCTTGGTGTTTTTTTGCCTCGAATCTCGCTCTGTAACACTTTTTATATGGGTTAGTTGCCAGAGGTGATTGGTCTCCTACCGATTTCTAATGCGCAAGCCGTTGTTGTCTCACCTTCTACGTGACTCCGCGAGAGCATATAAGAAAAGCTATTTTGTTTGCCAGGGATGTATTCATAATGTATATCATTTTGTTGTAAATTTATCATCCATCTGGCCACTCTAGCGTTCGTGTCCTTTAGTTCTACTATATACTGTATGTCAATGGCTTGTGGTCAGTTAGTAATATTATTTTGTAACCATAAGGCATATGCTTGAATTGTTCTATAGCAAACACGATGGCTAATGTTTCTCGCTCGATCACTGCATAATTTCTTTCGGCTTTGTTCAGCCTACAACTGGCATATGCTATGGGTTGAAATTCTCCCTTTGCGTTCTGTTGTTCGAGTACTGCCCCTAAAGAGGTAAGGGAGGCGTCTGTTTTGATCATGAATGATTTGTTATAGTTTGGGAAAGTGAGTAAGGGTGCTGTAATTAGTTTTTGTTTCAATGTTTGGAAGGCTACTTCAGCATTGTCATTCCACATAATGGCAGTATTTCTTTTCTTTAATAAGTCGTAAAGAGGGGCGACTATCTCAGCAAAATTGGTGATAAATTTCCTGTAAAAGTTTAGGCTACCGAGGAAGCTCCCCCATCCTTTTACAGTTGTAGGGCATGCTAGTTTTTGAATCGCGTCTACACTCTTTTCCACAGGTCTACATCCGTTTTTATCGACCATGTGTCCTAAATACTTTATTGATTCCCTAAATAGATGACATTTTGAGGGTTTGACTCCTAAATTAACTTTCTCTAATGCTGCAAGCACTTTCTCTAATGTTTCTAAGTGTTCCTCAATGTTGGCGAATGTATAACAATATTGTCTAAGTAAGCAAAAACGTAGCCTTTTAATATGTCATGGTGTAAACATTCTATCATTATCTTCTGAAAGATGGCTGCTGATGTTAGACAACCTTGACAATGGCGAGTAAATGTATATTTAGTGAATTGTACTGAAAAGGCAAACTTTTTCTGGGCTTCTTCTGTTAATTTGACATTAAAGTACCCATTATTTAAGTCTAAGCTACTAAAGATGCGTGTGCCACCTAGGTTCTAAAAAATATCTCCAATGCACATATTCGGATATTGTTCGTTCACTATTTGCTTGTTTATCTTTCGTAAGTCTAAACTGCTTCTTTTGAGTCCTTCTTAGGTAGGACCAGCACAGGGAAATTGGATGGGCTATGCACCTTTTTTTTTGTAATATGCGCTTTTTCTAGCTTATCTAGCTGCAATCTTAATGGTTCATATAGGCTGTGAGGGATTCTGTACTGCCGTTGGTAAATTGGTATGTCTGTTTTGAATTTTTGTTCGTAAGGTGGTACGTTATCTCCAGTCCGATTAGCCCAGTATTTTTTGGTGTTTGTCAAGTATGTTTTCTAGTTTATGTCTGTGTATATCGCTTAAGGCTAATTCCTTCATTTTAAAGAGTCCATGTAGTTATTTATTTAACACTTGTTTGATCGCCATCTTCTTTGTTTTCAAGCATCATGGTTCCGTAGCAGAATTTTTTCTGTCCTGTGATTGGCTGTTTTGAATATCACGTGACTTATTTTTCTTAAACTGGAGCTTCACTGTACAATGCTCGCAGTCTATTACGGCATTATACATGGCACATGTCGAATCTTAGAATCATCTAGAAAATGACTCTCTGCTGCAATCTCACCACACATACCGGTTGTAACATGTTTCTATCCACTACTTTGATATTTATTAATGTTTTGAGTCCGTGCATCGTCTTTTCAGACACTGGTAACTTAATAGAGACCGCCATTGTTTCAGTATTCAGTTGATCGGGCTGAACGCAACTCTCATCTATGAGTCAATTTTCAGCACCAGTATCTAAAAGTGCATATATTTTTTCCCCAAACACTCCAACTATTAATATTGGCTTATCATCATACATATCAGAGAAATTTAAGGTCAAATTGATCTTCGTTCGCCTGTAATTACGTTTTTGCTTACTGTTCATCATTTTGTTCTTACTATGCCTACTAAATGCACCCTCCGCCATTTTGTTTATCTTATGTGGCTTCGCGAATTCAACCTCCACCATTTTATTTTGCTGTGGAGTACTTTGCAGTACGTTGACCAAGGTGTTATAAACAAATCACGTTGGATTTCTCTCCTTGCATTTTTTTCTACTGAATTTTCGTGCTTTAATATTTCCCATAAGTTGGAAGATATAAGTTCTGGTGGATGTTTCGCTAATGGAGGTGGGTTTATTACTTTTTTTGTCTTGTTAGTTTGTACGGTAGTATCACATCTTATCTTTTTTGACTTCGATTTGTTATTTTTATTTTTGTTAGTTGTTTTCCTGCCTTGGTTTATTTTGGGAGGCTTTCGCATAGTATTTTCAACGTTTCTGAGTTAATTATCAATAATGGGGCCGATTTGCCTATCGATATGTTTGGGTACCCCTACATTCACGGATCCGACGAATGTAGGGTACTTTAGTTCAACGGCCTAACGTTATTATTGCTATTAGGACCAGAGCTTCCGACCTTTGCCTTTTTATAGAATTCTTTTTCTAGGTGACCGCTGAACTTACAAAAATTACAAAACAGGGCCCTTCTATTTGTTTCCCTATCCTACCTTTCCTTGTTTTGTTTTGTTAGCTCAGTAATGGCTAATATTAACTTCTGTAATTGTTCTTTTATGGTTGGCTCACTGATACTGCACTGACTAGCTTGTTTTTCTCTCCTAGTAATTTAAATTTTAGCACAATGTCCTCTATGCTTTCTTTTAGGGAGATGTTACCCCTCCTAATCAACTCGACTGCTAAATTTGGCAATAGTCCCGCTCTCTAACGTTCGTTTAACATTTTATTGTACTCAACTAGAGAGCTACCTGGGGGGGGGGCATAAGGGCTCGTCCAGCCCCAAGAGCCTACCACACTTTCATCTACTCCTTGTTTGCACGCATTAAATAGTTTTCTTGTTTGGCTTTTATCTAGCAGCAGTGAAAAAATTTTCCTTAGGTCCTGCATTTTTCTTCTAAGGTAATAAAATTCTGACTACCTAATCCAGCCACATATATGGCTTTAGCCTTACCTGTAATTCTTGTCTCTAAAATTGACCTAGCTTTAGCCTTTGGCCATTTGTATTGCTCGTTTAGGGCCCTGAATTCAGTTATGTATCGTTAGATACCGAACATGTCACCATTCAATATTTGGAAGGTGGCGAGTTCCGTGGATACATCGTAACCTGCCTGTGCGGCCCAGGCTTCTGGCATTTCCAATACTACATTTCTAGGAGCCAGGTTATGATTATAGCTGCAGCAATTGTCTCTTTCTCGTTCTAAACTGTTTTTGTTAATGGATGGGTCTCCTACATTTAAGATAGGGCTCGGATAGTCGTGAGGGTTCATAGGGCTTAAACTATCACCATACGTTAGCGCTTGTTTTGGGTTAGGAGCATGCACAGTTACGTTTGTTGACGCTAAGGGGGTTGATTCTTTCAGCAGCTCTGAATCCACGAATTTAGCATTTAAAAGATTTACTACTTCCTTTAATTTGTTTATTTGCCCATCCTGGCCTGCTAATTCAACCCTTAATCTCTGTATTTGTCTATCTCTTTTATCGATTTCGGCCTGGAAATCTCTTTCGTCATCTGGTTTAGCTGCCTCGGTCACCGCAACATCCGGGTTCTTTGCAGATTCAAGAGTCCCAACTGTCCATCTGGAGATTTAAATTGAACTTCACTATCGTCTTTTGGAGATGACATAACATCAGATTGCATTTTCAAAAAATTGAATTTCAGACAAATAAAATACAAAACCTTTCTATTCTATTTATATGAAATCCTTGCTCAAAATTGAAAAAAATATAATGTACTCTAAATGTTTCAAAAATCAGAATGCCTGTGTGTGTGCGAAGCGTCCATACTGAAATGAGCTTATTCGTTTCTGTGGACCTAGGCCCTACATTAAAAGAACATAAACATGGCGTCTATAAAAATTTAATGTAACGTAGACTAAAACTATTAATATTTACGTGGATGCCACTTCAGAATATTTCTTTGAAGAATTTATATAATAAATCTGACTTAATAAAGTTAAAAAAAATTAATTTGAATCAGAAGATGATTTAAAATAGCTATCCTGTCGTGCTAGCCAAATTTTAGCTCCTATGTCCGATACAAAAAAAAAGCCTCGCCGGGCTGATTATAGTCCTCCTCATAAGGCTTCCCTCCCCCTACTTGTCATAGTTTCGTTAAAAATCTAATTTGCACCTCGGTTCAGTTCATTCTCGGGTTAGCGTGATTGAACTTACTGAGGTGGGAGGCCTGCTTTAACTTATGCCACTCGCAAGACCGTATACAAATATTATTTCTAAAAATTGTATATTATCTATAATTAGGCAAGTCGTTTAAGCCTGGCGGTCACATTTATTGCTTTAATAGAGGGCAGTCCTGCTTCCGCAAACCGCCTTTGGATATTAGCTATAAATGCAACCCTGACTTGGAAATGTCTCTAATATCTCCCCAACATTCGTGTAGGTGACATTGCGCAAGCAAGGCACTAACGAGCCCATACGAGATGCTATTACAGATCAAGGAGACATATTCCGGGGATAATTACCGGACAAATGCCATAGTTTTATCACTGGTCTCTGATTACACTTACAGTATACAAATGCCCAAATTAGAATAACTAATTGTATCACATTCATATGCAAGTTTAAGCAAATAGAGGCTACCCAAAAATATAACAATTAAACTTGGTCAGTTTGTGGCAAGTTTAATTGAATCTTTTATCGGGTCTAGGACCCGGCACAAACTAACGAAAATTAAATAGGAAAACTAGCTAAACCCTAACTTAAATAAAAATTCAGCCAGGGCCAGCAAATTAGGAAGCTCAAGAGGAGAAAGGGGTAACCAACCCTTTATTATCCCTGCCCCGATAGAACGGATAGGTACCACCCCTATCTCACGTACATAAGAAAAAAACATCTGTAAAATAAAAATTAATTAAATAAAAATAGATTAAATAAGTCAATTCAATATCTAGCCTACACACACACAAACATTCATCTGCTTTAGCAAATCATAGTATTTATTTGCTTATAACAAACATCAACAAAAGATCCCTTCCCCATTATATAAAATTACAGTTATATTAGAAAAACCCTAACAAATATTAAATAAAATTAATGCGCCTGGTCAGAAAACGTCGCAAAGGAATAGAATGACAGAGAGATAGATAAAAGGGGTAAGACCTGGGGAAAATTTAAAAAAAAATTAAATTCACAGTTCTTAATTAACAAAGTCTGTTAGGGCTATCTGGGGGTGAAATTGGTATGGGATGGGGGTATTCAACACTGGTAACAGTCTCTAATCGGCACTCGGGAACTGAAGGATGAACGCTGTAAAACTACGATGATGGGAATCTACTGTATTTAAAGCTATTGATTAATGAAAATTATTGGTTTCGCAGTGAATAACTATTGTAGACTGAAGACTACTGTGACTGCTGTGTAAGAAGAGGAGATTTGCTGTGGATTCACTGGACCCTAGACTGGTCATCAGCGGTTGCTAACGGCGTCTTTCTGTCGTTCTATTTCTTCATGATCTTCTAAAACTGTATTAGAATTTAGAACAGAAATTTTAAACACGAAGATCTGGATGTTTTCTGCCTCGATTAAGGCTCTGCACTTGCTTTTATACCTCATTAGTTGCTAGAGGTGATTTTCCAATGTTGAATTGCTTCTGATAGGTCTCCACATTGGCAACTCATATTATTCAGATGAGGATGACATCAAGATAAAAGAGCGTCCCCAAATGAGAAGAGCAGTAGGCTAATTAAGATTTCTTAAGTTTTCCTCTTCTAATATCTAAACTTGTTGCTATGGAAACGTAGCTTTAACTTTAGATTTTAAGATTTATTTAAGTAGCTTTAACTATGTTGATTAATATAAACTGTCAAAATGTGCAATACTATCTCTTTCTTGTCTCTTTACAGGTTGCAGTGCTTTGCTTCCACCATACATGAAGAAGGACAACAAAAAAGGGGGAGGGGTAGGTTAGGCCCTCCTGAGAACCTGGAGAATGAAGAGAGCAAAAAAATTACAATAAACAAAAAAACAATTTAGAATATTTTGTTAATCTAGGAATAAATCCAGAGGATTTATTCTGTGATTTACCAAACATTATATGGTAAATGACATAACTCTATCCTGAGGAAATAATTTCACAATCATTTAATTTAGGGTATACCTAGATACTTAAACTAATAACTGTTAGTTCCTGGAGTCTTTGCTCAGCAAGTTATTCAGTCCAATTACATAATTCGCCTAGTATATGATTGAAATATTTTTTTTTTTTGTAACATTGTTAAGGTTATTTATGTACCAGACTCTTAGAAGAAATTTGAGTCTCTTTCTTTTAATAACCTCTGTAATAGACAAAAAATTGATTCTATCCCAACTTTAATAAGATTTAGACATTTCTCATTTGTTGATTTCTGTAATATGCTCAAAAAATTTGAGCCTACTTCCAACAACATTGCACAAGAATTACAAACCCATTGATCCAATTAAAATTTGTAAATTACAGTCAAAAAGGTAACAACCCAAATTAATCAGAAATAATTAGTAGAAAATAAAATTCATATAATTTCTGCCTATTGTAACCAAGGCAACAGTAAAGCTAAACCTTTTTGATTCGTGTATAACAATAGAACCCAAAAGAACTTAGCTGATTTTGCTAACTGTAACTTTCCTGTCGATTCCAAAATTGTTGAGTCTAAATCTTAACTTTGACAACCCTCTACTAAACTTTAGAAAATATTCTATAGATGGAAACAACCTAGTAAAATTTGGAAGATCTTCTAGAAATGAAAACAATCTAATAAAATCAAACAATCTTCTAAAAATGAAAAGTTCTACTTTTCATTTTGAAACTTAACATTGTTTACAATGTGGAGTTTCTAAACTCTCTTCTGACGCTAGAAAGAGCATTTTTTTTGTAACTCTTGGTTATACTATTTTGTTAGCTATCAAGGTTGTCTCGATAAAAAAAAATATATATATTTTTTTAATTTCGAAGAGTAAATTAGCTGGGCAGAAATTAATCTCCCATTAAACTCAAACTGCTTTCTTCTTTATGTTTGTGTTATGTTTTTAATTTAACTAGTATTAGTGGCCATTTGTATTTTTGCAAAAACTTTTTTTTTATATTGTTTACTTTAGTTTACCCGGGTAAAGCTATAGTTAATTCATTTGTTCCTCTTTCTTAGGAAGTACCTCTGTTTAATTTCAGGTTTTCCATATCGATAGGCAAATTTTTGGACACTTTATTTTTATTTAACTCGCTCAGAGTGTCTGAAAACTTTTGTTTTGCAGCTTCGATCTCAGCCATATTTCATTATTGGTGAGTTTTATATATTTCATTAAAAAGTCATATTTAGAAATCAAAAGTCTGCATCTAGAGTAAAGATATGATTTTCATCACATTTAAACATAACTCCAGCTTTTTGGTACTCCCCCACTTTCCTCTCAAAGAAATTGGTTTTACCTTCAAGTGAGATACACTCCATAAAATCAAATGGATTTTCTTTTTTATAAATTTTATCACATTCAAGGTCCACTAGTAATTGATTTGTTATAAATTCAATATAGTCCTCATATAGTCCTCAATATAGTAATCATAAGATTACAATCCATACCAAACATAGCCACAGGTAGCGCTTCTGTTAAAAATTCTTGTTCAATTTTAACTGCATCTGAAATTATTTCTATAATACATCCTTTAGAAGGTTTATGTATAAGATGACTGAATAATAAACAGGCAAAGTCACAATGAAGTCCATCTCTACTAATAAGTTCATTACTGAATGTTAAACCAGGCATTAATCCTCTTTTCTTCAACCAAAATATAGCTGCAAAAGAAACAGAAAAGAAAATACCTTCTATGGCAGCAAAACCTATAATGCGTTCTCCAAATGTAGCTGTTGTGTGAGTAATCCAATTCAGTGCCCAATCAGCTTTCTTTTTTACACATGGGAGTGTTTCAATAGCATTGAAGAGTTGATCTCTCTCTCCTTTGGATCCTTTATGTAGGTATCAATAAGTAAAGAATACATTTCAGAATGAATATTCTCAATAGCAATTTGAAAGCCATAGAAACAACGCACAATAACACTATTGATAGTTAAATTAGTACAAAATTTCCAATAAGTAAACATAGGAATAACATTAATTATGAACAAAAAGATCAAAATATTTGTTTTCATTCAAATATATTTTAATATTAAATCAGTGTTCATATATCTTAAAGATTGTTTACAAGATTAGTAAAGTTTTTAAAGTTGTTATTCCAGATATTAAATGTGTTATTGTCTAGATACTGTGTCTCATCAGATTCTCTGAATTTATAAAATTCAGCTTTAAAATAAGATATAGCATCCAAAGAAATCATTCAAAAATGCATTTATTTCTAAACTTCCAGAATCAGAAAAAAACATATGATTAAATATTTTGCAAGGTGTCTATGTGCAAGAAGAAATACACATAAATTTCCCAAGTAATTTTCAGAATTTAAAGGGATTTCACACAAAATAAATATATTCCTTCTAATAATGTCAAATTTTTTACATACGAATATTATATGAGTAAGCAATTCCTTTTCATCGCAAAAAATACATCTAAAAAGTTTTGCTCAGTATATTTTTTAAAAGTATTTTTTCTTACAAGCAAAAAATTTTTGATAAGTTTGAAAAGAAGTTGAGGCATAAAGCTTAGTGAATAATTTCAATAATTGATACTACAAATTAGGCTACTGTATTATCAATAAAGGGTTCAAAATATTTAATAGATCTTAACATTTTATAGTTGCAGGGGTTAGAGTCAATTTTGTTCAAATTGTCGATTACATTTTATCTGAAGGAATAGTAAAGACTCTAAAACCAACAAAGTCTAAATGTAAAATAAGTTTTGCATAGGCATTGTATTGCAAAGAAGATATTTGAATATCAATGTTTTTTTAAATTTATACCACCAAGGCTTTTCGGGTATTTTAATTTATTTATAGAAATGAGAGTTTTCTTACCCTGCCCCTTATTATAAATTGAATAAATGATGAAATTAATTTTTTAGTAAAATTAACACGGGGAGAATAATAATTAATTAAAGAGTGGTTTGATACTGTATATGTGATTATTTTAGCTTTCATAGGAATGGATAAGTAGCCTATTTACTGTATGTTTCAAATTTGAACATGACTTTTTTAGTTTTATCATACAGTATATGGTATTCTGAATTTTATTCTTCATTTTTATTCCCAAAAACAGGAAAGGCATTCCCAGAAATTTATTAGACAGGTGATTATTAAAATTTTCAATGATTTTATTATCAATAATTCTATAAGCATATGATTTTTTTTTTAGCAAAAACTCCGAAAACTCCAATATCATCAAGGAATTAGAGGCATCTAAGATTTTCATTAAAGGACTTAGATTATACCAGCAATATTGTCATTAAGATCAATAATTAAATCTTGAATATATAGGTTAAAAAGATTTAAACTCAGGAGAAAATTCTGAGGAATCGACTTTTTATCTTTGAATTTTGGAGATAAAAATCAATTACTCTCTAACATCAAGTTTCTTGAAGTGATGTAATTAATTATACCTCTTGATAGATTTGATTTACCTAAAAATTTAATAATTTTGGTTAACCATAAATTTTAGAGATACATTGTTGAATGCTTGTTTAAAGTTAATAGAATTAAGACTTCTCTATCTTTAGTTTTAAAAACAGAATCAATTACTTCAGTCTTCAGATAGGCAATAGCTAAGTTTATGAATGTTTCTACTTTTGGATACAAACAGTAATGGACACAATTTATCAAGTGCTAATTTAGAAAATATGTTATTTAAAATTTTTGAAAATATTTTGAAATCAGAATTTTCAATTCAAATGGGTCTATAATCATTAAAAGTTTTAAAATTATTATTATTTGATTTATTAATAAGAAAAAAATAGGCATAATTTATAAAAGATCCTGAAGATTTTGTCAAGAGAGCTATCGTTTTTGGAGACCTACATCAGGGGTTTTCTTAAGTTGTAATTGAGAGTTAGATTTCAGAATGTTTAATTTAGATTTTTCATAATCTTTATTTTTTAGCTTAATCTTACCTTCTTTTAATTTGTTAACTTCCAAACTCAGGGATTTAGCATTAAAATCAGAATTAGATCTTTTAGTGTATTATCTTAATTATTATGATCCTTTTCTGCCATTTTAATATTAACTCAGTATTTAGGAATGAATTTAATATATTTAGGTTAAAGGTGAAATGATTCAGGATTTTCACACTTTGACTGATTATAAGGAATCATAAATCAGAAACATTAGCTCCAATGTAGACATGTTTTGTTATTAAAACAAATTACTCAATTTAAAAAAATACTATCACAAATAGAATGATAGGCTACAGTTATAGAATCACAATCCGAATAAGTATAAAAAGCCTATCTATGATTCCATAAGCAAACATTACCATCAAAAGTGAAAGTTCAAAATCATGAAAGATGCTGATATAAAAACACCTTATTATGAATGAAAATATAACAAAACTAAGATAATAATTGGATCTTATGATTATTACATATACTAATAATAATAATAGACATTCGAATTAAAGCATGTAAATAATAATATAACATATGTTGTACTTATTTTTACAGAGCTGAAATAATTTTTACCGATAATGCAGCAGATCCTGATAATTGATTTTTTTATTTTTATATATTGATTTTAATTTTGTTTTTTATTTAAAAAAAATTATATTTAAATGTTCATTCAATTTTTTTATCATCACCCACTCTGCTGGATATTATCTGAATAAAAGATAACATTGTGATGAAATTTATCATTACTAAGTGTGATGTTATATTTTGGTTTTGTTCTAGATTATTTCAGAGTTGTCCCAACTTAGGCTATTCACCCTTCCTGGTTGATTTTTTGAGAACAAGATATATCATCATAAAATTTTGTATGAATGTTCATTTTTCACCACTAAAATAGTCTGATGCTTCTGAATATTATGTCACCACATATAGGCTAGTCACCCACCCTAATGGATATTTTAAAACCAGATGTGACAGCATCATAAAACTTTGTATGAGTGTTCATCTTTTTCACTAAGTGTGACATCATTTTTTTGTTTAATCTGTGATGTTTGGTTTGACCATTGTATCGTTTTATATTCCTGTGAGACACCGTATATCCTTATCGTGTTAATGTGATATGATGACATGTATACAAGTATTTTATATCATCTAAATTTTGACTATGAATTAGAGCTTATGCATTGATGTTAAATGACGCATATGCTCTAATAATTAACTATAAAAAAAAATCAAATTTATAATAAAAAAAATAATGGTTTTATTTTGTTGATGTCAAAGATAAGATTTGGTGAAAATAACGAAGAAGAAAATTATCAATTTTTTTAGTTGCAAAAAAAAGTCTTTCAACTTTTTATCTACTTTTCAATAAATATATCATTTTTCTAATGACAAACAATGGTTTCATCATTTATGATTTAATAAGAGAAATTGACATAAATTTCTTAATACACATAACTCATTCCAAGCCTAATTTCTTCCAATCATTTACCCTAAATTAATGATAGTTGTTCTATCTCTGTTATTAAGTGACACAACTATATATTTCATTAATTGATATATACATGCATTTATTCTGCTAACTAGAGATAAAATATAATAACCGTAGTGAAGCTTACCTTCTGCCATTAAGCAATCATGTGCTTGTATGCTATGTCAGAAGTCACATGAATAATATCATGTGTTGATTATCACATGACCATAACATTATATAACACTATCCCCCCTTAATTTAATGGTCATTACAACATATTAATAATGGTTGTAACCACAATGAATGTTACTTCACATTCATCAGCTTACAGATTCAGTCCGATTACATGTTTCTTTATCCTGGTAGATTTTCTTATGCTGACTGCTTCAGGTATTAGAGTCTTGTTGTCATTGTGCTCAGATTTGATAACTGTGTCATGTTCC
>PXIH01S0031574.1:2591-14078 GCA_003024985.2 Euperipatoides rowelli
TTTTTTTTGTAGAGCATTTTGGCTTATTAGGAAGAACACTTTTATTCATGAAGCAAAATATTTTTTAATGCCTTAGTGGTATTAATGTTTAGGTCTAGAATTTTACACCTACTAAATAGTAAAAGGATCCTAAGTTTTATTGGGAGGATAGGTGCAAACAATAGTAAACCTGAAATATCCAGTATCAATGCATTTATCTAACATCTCTACCCTTCCAGTTATAATGTAGAATTGCATGGATTTAACATTCCTGTTAGCACTTACCGAATTTGACTAGTAAAAAATTAACTTGACTATTGCCAGTTAAGTAATATTGTTAATAAAGTTGTGATTTTACATAGTTTTTTTTTTTTTTTTAATTCAATAGGGTTGTTATTTTACAGAATGTACAGTAGATAAATTACAGTATGGTAATTTGTTAGCCAAAAAGAAAAAAAAGTACGGTAACTTACATAAGAAATGGGGAACATCATTAAATTAATAGGCTTATGCCATTATTAAAAAATATTCTAGTTTCTTCTCACATTGCCGGGTCAGCGCTTTTTAAATATATTTTCTAAAATATATTTAAAACCAGGAATAGCAATGCTACAGCTACTGTAAATCAATGTAGGCATGTTGACATCTGAATATAGCTTACAGTATACTATTATCTAAATTTAGAGCTAGATTTTTTTTTTTTCCCAATATTTTTTTTTTCTGGATGAATGAATATGCTACATTTTTTTTACATACTGTACACAATATGAGAATGTTCACCAAAATAGCTATTAATGTATGGTAACTGTTTATAAGCTTAATGAAAAACTATTGTGCAAGTCAAGCATAATGGATTGCTGTATCTGATGCTCACAGCTTGTGAATTTAATCCCTATATAATTGTTTAAATTTTAGGTTGAGTATCAAATATCCTACAATAATGTGAGGTTTACACGTTTTGTCAAAATTGTCATTGCTCTAGGGATTATGTACAGGATCATGATTAAGAAGAGCTGTATAAGATGAAATTCGTACTAAAAAAGAATAGCTCTGTTGCGGTTCAGCTCTGTCATTTTATATTTCCCTGGGCTTCTGTTTACCTAGGTCAAAATATAACTTATGTTCTCCGGGTTTTAAATATTAAGTACCGTAGGCCAAATTTGATGTAGATTGGTCATTGCTCTGTTTTTTTTTTTTAATTAATTTTATTTAGACCATTGCAACTATTGTATTGAATAATTAGTTTTAATTACCTTTTGTAGGCAATCTTTCTTCAGCTAACTACAGCAATTGGTGCCTTAGCTGGAACAGTGTGCAGCCTATTGGCCGAAGGTATAGGTGAAGCTGCAACAGCCTGGATTCTGCCGTTTACAGCTGGTGGTTTCATCTATATTGCAACGGTGTCTGTCATTCCAGAACTCTTAGAAGATGTCAATCTTTGGCAATCTATCAAAGAGGTTTGTGCCTTGCTCGTTGGTGTTTTCATGATGGTACTTATTGCTGAACTAGAGTGAAAATCGTCTTTCTTCAGATTGCAGATATACTGATAATTTATTTTGGCATTATTTTTGTATTCCATTCATCCGTTATCGACTCGGGCTATCCCAGAACAACCTTGAAACCAAAACAATTTGTTGAATAATGGTTATTGTCCAGTTTAATAACACTTACAGTATTTTGTAAACTAGATAGAAACTGTACTTAAAAGTGAGGAAAAAGTGGCACTGAGTTAGGTTTTGTCTACTAAATTCAATATTTCAAGACCTAGAAAATACTTTGAGTTATATATTCTTAAACAATGTGTAATTTGTTTTCTAGTTGCTAAACTTTTTAAAAAATGTAATTAAACTAAAGTACAATTTGATTTTTTTTTTTCATTTGGCGTAGCCCATTTCAAATGTCAGACTGAACGAATATTTTAATATTCTAGTATAGCATAGTTTTTTTTTTTGGTTTGAAAGGTTTCTATTTAATCCAGAACGATTGTATGATAATAAATTATCCAGTGGTCTTCACTGTGCGTATGTGTGCGCGCTTGTCTGTGTGAACGTTCATTAGTCTATATCTGTACATGTGTGGTTCACATGTACAGCACATGTTACTACACTTTTGTATGCATATGTGTGTTATATTGTTTGAAAAAGAAACGAGTAAATGTGATTTTTTTTAAAAGTACGATTGAGATTCTAAAATGTCTATGAAATTGACTCTGAACATTCCAGCCTCTGCAAAATAATTAATTTATAAACAGTAAATATATTTCAAGCTTTGCATAAGTTTTTTTTATTTTTAAGGCAGTTATTTTATTTTTCTCCTGCATGCTGGAGTTTAATTACATGGTGAATCAGGATGAACCTAAATTGAACATAGCATTGATACAAACCATGGGGGAGAAGATCTTAATTATAAGAAATGTCAATCAGTCAATACCACCTACTAACTAGAAAGTGTTGTGAAAAATTAAATATTTCCCACTGACTATTTAAATGTATTGTAAACCTTTGTATGATATATTTCCCCCACTACTGTACTTTTTCACTCATTGGATCAATTTATAAATTATTCAAAAATATTAATCACTTTCTTCCAATGTAGAAAAAAAAAATTTTTTTTTTTTACATTGATTTTACCTCTATCTGATTATGCTTTAGAAAAATGTACAGTATTAGTTTTTATTATACAGTCTTGTCTGTTGCAAAATTATTGTTTAAATTAAATTTCCTACATATCACTGCCTTCCTCGATCTCTTGAAATTATTAAATTGTAAGTCATTCTTGAATTTTTCTCAAGAATGGGAGTCAAAATAAGTAACATTATGTTCTGTATTTGTTGTTTAACTATTGGTATTAATGATGTGATAGTCTCATCACATTAATCATGTATTTATGTTGGTCTTAATTTAACCATTTTTATTTCTTGTATTTTTTTGTGTGTGTAATTTTACTTTTTTTTTTTCTTACTGATATTTGAATGTAATTTGAGGGACAGGATTTATAAATGATTGGTAGGAAATTGTCACGTGTTATTTTCAATTATTAAAATAATGTTGAAAAATGATTTCTTTGTCAATTTTATATATTTTTTAAACATAATCCATGTTTGTAAGTTTTGTTTTAATACAGCTTTTAACACAAGTTGTAAAGCTTGACACCAAATAAAGTTAGACAATTAGTCTTTCTGATAACCTGCAGCTGTTCAGAAACTTTAGACGGGCAACTAATTTTTAACTTATTTATAATGTATGGATTTTAACATTTGTTCAATTCCATTTTTTCAAACGATATTTATTTTTCCAAAAATTTACAATTATTTTCCATGCAGAATTTTGTTAAAATGTTTACAAAATTAAAAAAAAAGGTTGTCTTGTGAAACACTGAATTAACCAGGGGGGGAGGGGATTCAAGGATAAAACTTTGAGCAACCTCATTTTTCTCTGTACAACTAAAATATTGTATATATTGTAATTTTCAAACACTGGAAAATAATGTATTAACCATGTGTGTTGGGGGGGGGGGGGTGTCATTGGTTATCTAAATCTCCCTTTCAGGCAGTTGCCAATGGCAGACCATAAGGTAGGGTGAGAGATATTACCTAATGAATGTATTTTCAATATGTTTTTGTATGTTGTTGCAACTTTACTGAATTGAAAATTATGGTAGAGAATATCATTACAAATTTGTACTGCACATTATATTATACATTTAATCATTGTGTGTTTTAGCTTTCAGTTAATGTACAGTATAATTGAGAATTGTATAGAATCACTATGTAAACTGCACAATATAGAAAACGAAAAAATGAAGAAATAACGCACATTGATTATTTGTCTATCTACTCAAAAAAATTTACAAATCATTATTCGTAAAGGTAGGGGAAAAAAATTAATTGCCCAGGCTGGGAACTAAACCAGACCTTTCTTTTGCTGGGAAAGATCCATGGTTAATTTTACTTTCTGCATCCAACACAATCAACATAATAAATAAAAATTAAGAACAAAATTCTATACAAACAAGTAAGTCATAATCGGCAACATTTTTGTCAGGCTTTTAGAGTCTATACACTAAGTAATGTGGCAAAAAAAAAATTAGCCTACCCAGCATGACTTAATCACCTCAATCAAATTGACTTAAAAAAACTTTAGTTTTAATAAATTTGAATTAAATTATAAGTTAAATAATTCTAATCCAACTATAGGCCTACTTAAGTTATAAATAAATCTATTTTTAAAATTTTTCTAAGCTACCAGGTGTGGTGAGCCCCTCATGCACCCTCCCCTTTCATAATAGGCCCATGCATTACATTTAATTGTAGAAGGGGGGAAGGGCTGATAAAACTATATAAAATGGGCCTTTCTTTGGTTTTGCCCATTGGCCCTTTACCTTAAATCCGCCACTGATCCTGTGAACAATAGTGATTAATCAATATCACGTTCAGTGCTCTTGTAAGGAAAAAACAGTAAAAAACTGTCACAAAAATCTTTGCAAGGCAAAAAGTAAAATCATCCAGTATAATATGGCCATAAAGGTCAATAGTTTTGTGGACTTATAAGTATGAAAAAAAAGTAGTTTATGGTAGTCTATACTTTTATGAATTTTCTAAAGTTGTAAAATAAAGTGATGCTTCACTAATAAAATAAAATATTTTTTTAAAGAACAAGGGACAAAAAAATGAAACCAGATGGGAGACCAAAAATCAGACAATAAAACAAAAATTATATTGAAAGTTTGGCTAAAACTTAAAGGTCAACTGCAAGGTTTTTAGACCCTAAACCAGGGGTGGCCAACCTTTTTTAGCTATGAGCCAAAAGTTATCACAAAGAATGACCAGTCCGTACCCCCCCTATATGTATGTACAGTATGTACATACATAGGCCAAAAGTCATCCAGAGAATGGCCAGTGGGCACCCATTATCCAAAAAAAAAAACAACTTAATTTTAAAACTCTACAGTGATAAAATATATACGCTATTCTAAACTGACTGACTTAAAATGAAATTAAAAATTTTGAGTGTTTGGGAGAATAAAAGCAAAAATGGATTTTCATAAATTTTTTTTAATTTCAAAATCAAAATTTACAAAAATGAAAGTCAAAATCAATGTAAGTACCAGAAAACAAATAATTTAGTTTAATTAAAATTAAATCACTAATGAGGTTTTTGTAATTTTTTTTTTAAAATGGTTGCCCTTTAATGGGGAATAATTGTCGATTAATTATCATTATTTTAAATTTTTTATTCTTCAGGTTCGTTAAAGAGACAGCATACGGGTTAAAAAAAACCCTGGCTAGGTACAGTATTTATTGAAAGCCAGGTAAAAAACCTTTCCATAACTGCCACAACTGAGACGCGAACCTGAAACGTCTCAGCCTTATATCGTCACCCTTGCATCAATCCATATAGCTACGGATCGTGCCACGAGGACGGAACAAAGTTTTTGTAATTGTTTTTCTTTTACAAGTGCATCAATATCAGGACCAATAAGGTAGTTCCAAGAAGCAGAAAATTGTTCAAGTGTTCATCGGTTAAAGTAGACATGAACTTATTTTTTATCAAATTCATCCAAGAAAATGTTTGCTCACAAATATTACGTAGAACCAAATCTGCAGTGCTCAATATCTGAGCACCATGTGAAGGTCTGGAAACTCGAAGTTGGGAACAAGCTTCCAAAAAGAGATGGTCATGTGAGCATGGGTTTCACAACAGTTCTTTATACTTTTTCATTTGTAACTAAGATTTTAAAGAGAAAAAAAATGTCCTTCCATTTGATGGGTCTTTGCAAAAGCCTCCGTGGGCCACAGGTGAGCCACCACTGCCCTACAAGGAGTTTTTTATTTCAATGATTAAAAACTTAGGAAAGTTTTTTAAAATTAAGCAATAAATGAATGAAAATATTCTTAAAAGGACAACCTTGTACTGTATGTTTGTACTGTAGGATTTGACATTAAGAAAACTTTTTTGTTAAAATTAATGTATTCATATTTACACTATTTAGAATATTCAAATGAATTACAAGCTTTAGATGTCTGCACATATGATACGCTGTTCTTCTTTTTGCTTCATGTTCCATCTATTATTCAAGTTCATTATGTCTGGTGAAAGTTCCATTTTGTCTATTCTAAAAGTTCCATAATAATTCCTAATGATCTGAAATGAGAAAAAATACTTGGTGTGTACTGATGTGGAAAAAAATCCTCATATTCCACACCGGGGCTGCTTAGAGGTTGAACCTACAACCTCCTTAAATGCACCTAGGCACATGGTGGCCAGGTCAAAACCACACCCAGGTGCCTTGGTGTTTAACAAAAACTTTTTTTTAAAAAAAGTTTCCCCAAACGGGAAACCATAGTTTTACTGGTTCTTAAGAATTGCTGTGTTCTTACCTCCAGCTTTAACCGTATTAAGACCAGGCTACAACAGTGAATTTCCGTGCATTTGGGATATTAATGAAAAGTTTCCCCCAAACAGTGGAAACCATAGTTTCGCTGGTTCTTCATAAGTACCATGTTCCCACCTCCAGCTTTAACTGTATCAAGACCCAGGCTACAACAGGAAATTTCAGTGCATTTGGGATATTAATGAAAAGTTTCTCACAAACAGGGAAAAAAACATAGTTTTGCTGCTTCTTCATAAGTACCGTGTTCCCATCTCCAGCTTTAACCACATTAAGACCCAGGCTACAGCAGCAAATTTCAGTGCATTTGGGATATTAATGATCCTGGCACGGAAAAAACCCACCCGGGCCTGGAAAAAACTTGAAAGGTACTAGCACCTCAGAGGATCGAACCTATACCTGGGACTATATGTCAAGAGATGCAGCAGTCCTGTGTGCTCCCAACTGGACCACCACACCTCGACATATGACTATATAATATTATGATAATTACCAAGAATAAACCATATATATTTGAAAGATAACCAGTCGGAACTAATTTCGGACTTTGCGTCCTCAAGATCTAAAAAATAGTAATAAGAATAATGGCTGACCTCTGAAACAAACCAGGATTATGCATCATTATTGTATCCAGAAACGACTGCCTGTACAAATTTGTATATAGTGTAAATAAAGTACTTGTTTCTCCCAAGAAAAAAAGATAGAAAATACGGTCTTCTACCTCGGAAGAATATTCGACGATTGAAACTTGAATCTTTATTATCTGAAATTCTTGTGAATGGTTCTTATTAGGCACCTGATTCCCAGCTATGGTCAATGATTTTGACCCTGAGAGTAGGTGTAATTCTTCACACCAAGACTTTCAACGGTCTAAAGTGTGTTGAAAAAACACTCCCTATCAGCCAGGTCCAGAAAAAGTAATTCATATTATACTGTTATATTATTACCAACTCTGCCAATGATTTTGCGGGTTATTTCCTAAAAGGTTTCTTATAATTTACAGCATTGTTCTTCCAACGAAAAGCTCTAACTTCTAATATGTAACCTGGGTTCTCTATCACTGAACACAGGGTTACAAAACTAGAAAATAGATTAGATGAAATTAAAATCTTGCAGTTAAACATTTTATTTTTCAATAATGGAGAAAATGGTGGAATGATTTGCCTGATTTCATTGTTACATTAGTAATTTTGATAGATTTAAAATATTACTAATTTGCTGATGTCTAAAATTTCTTCTTTAATTGAATCGATATATTCATGGTACCGGTATCTAATATTTTTTTAATCTTAGACCATTGTATGTTACTTTGTAAGTACTGCATTTTAAATTTTTTTTTTTTTAAAACTGGTTTTACTTACTATTTACACTATGTACAAACCTAATATACCATACGTTGGAAAAAGGTCTGCTTATATAAAGTATAATCCGATGTTAGCTCTCCTCGGTGTATTTTAAATTTTATACTGAAAAGTCAAGTTGACTGTCTATTTTTATTTTAAATGTAAATTTCCCGAACTTCTGTGTTTATTTACAATATTATTTAAAAAAAAAAATCCCAGTGCGTACTGATGTCGAAAGAAAAACTTGCCATTTTCCACACTAGGACCGAACATACGTCCCCTTACATGCACAAGTTCTGGCTGCCAACAGAGCTGTATTTTTTTTTTAAAAATATTTATTTACAATATTTTAATTAATGTTAATGCATTTTCATTACTGGTTAATAAATTTTCCTACTACTGTTCTTACTGTGAGGCAGTGCACCGGGTTAAAAACCTGGCAAGGTGTAGAAGCCATGGAAAAAAAAACTTTCCATAACTGTCTCGACCGAGACGCGAACCTGGAAATGTCTCGGCTTATGTCATCATCCTTGCTTAAACAACCTGTATTTCTAAAGATCACGCCACAAGGACGGGACATTTATTTACAATATGTACAAGTTTATTAACAATTTTCTATCTCGAACCACAATTGAAATTTCTTCATTTGTGAGTTCGCTTGGTTTTTGGATTCTCCAATCGTTAGACAATTCGAGTTCCCATCTGATTTCTTTCATTTCGATAGATCTGTAATTAGAAAAATTCTCCGGCACTTTCTGACGGCAAAATAAAATTTCGCCATTTTTTGGCACTGGGGTTGATATTAGAAAACTTTGTCCTGACTGGTGACTGCACCTCTCAAGAAAGAAAAAGATGGCTGCCAATTCAGTAAAAAGTCTTAAGAAACTTGTTATAATTTGAATTTATTATGACTTGATTACTGTAAACAGAATTAAAAAAAAGCGCAGTTCCTTCGGAAAAATTAATATTTTTTTTAAAAAAAGGCAAAATATTTCACTTATACAATTTTTTTTTTTTTTTAATTTTTTTGGTTATGACTTCAAGTCGTCTAATCTGGGGAATGATGGTTACCTGGATTCGAACCGGCAACTGACTTGGATGCCGGGTCAGAATGCTCTCCTGACTCGACTAGCCCAGTAGGGCTATATTTTTTTTACTTAAAATTACACACCCAAAAAAAAAAAGAACACAAAGATTTTAAACTTACAATATGTGGCAAACATATTTTTGACAATTTTTTAAAAATTTGTCGATTGAAATTGAATGTCTTTTATATACCATTTATTAATTTTTGAAAATTGGAACATTATTAGAAATTATATTAAATCTCTATTCCTTAATTGTCTATTTNTTTGATAAAATAAATAAATTAACTTGATAAACCTTTAAGAAATTGAATGTATTCCAAAAGGACCAGAACCGATCATTGAAAGCTATTGTACAAATTATTTAATGTCTACTGTCCTAATATTTGCCTGGGGATATATACAGTAGCTTTTTGGAAAAATTAATTCATAGGAATAATAATAGAGATTTTAGTCTCGGTTCCATGGTCGAGCGGATTCACTTCCGCTAGATGAACCGAAGGCATATACTGAGGTGTACAGGTTCGCGCCTCGGTTTGGGCAGTTAAGGAACGTTTTTTTCCCTAGCTTTAACAGCTCGCCTCGGGTTATTCCAAGTACGCTGCCCTTGTAACATCTAAGAACCTGTATTTAGTGTTTCAATCAAATAATATATTCAATTTAATTTCAATTTAGTTAACCAAAAAAAAATACATTTCTTCTCTTGGAGAGGAAATTTTTTTTTTTTAAAAAAAAAAAAATAATAGAGATTTTAATCTGCAGAAGGATAAACAAGGAATAAATAAAATGTCAGAAATTTCAATACAAAGTTACAAACTTATAAAATACAAAAAAATGTCAGAAATTTCAATTAATTTAGCAAAATTTCGTTATGATCAAAATGCTTCATGGGGTCAATTACAAAAAGTGATAATTAGTGAAAACATGAAATTGTTATAAATTTAATTTTTTTAAAAACTTTTATTTGTCCTGCCTACCGGCTAAGCAAAGAAACTATATTTATTTATTTATTTCAATACGTCATTTAAGCTTAATAGCTTTGAGACACTTAAAATCATATAAGATACACAACCAATCAATACAAGATCACAAGAATAAACATTAAAACAACATAATTGTCTATATTAGTTCATTAAAAAATTCACTTTCAAAAAGGAAATCAAGTAGTTTTTTAAATTGGTTAAATGAAACAGCAAAAATGTAATTAGGGAGTGAATTCCAGATGGAGGAAACTCTATTACCAATATAATGAGAGCGAGCTCTGTGTCCGACATGACATCTATTTATTCTGAAGTTGTGTCCTCTTGTTTTCCAATGGTTGTCAATCACGAAGATATTCCTCATATTCTTGTTAACAACTATCTCTTTAAATAAAAATATAATATCACCTCTAAGTAATCTCAATTGGGGTGTCATGATACCAAATCTTTTCAAATAATTAAGTCTTTCAATGTAGTTGTATCTAAAGAAGCCATTAATTCGTTTTGTAAATTGCCAATTCGTTTTGTAAATTGCCTGAAAACTTTGTTAACTTTAAGAATATCACCCTTGTTGATAATACTGTAAGTATTATGACCATAATCAATAATACATTGAACATAAGATTTGTACACAGCAGAAAACAATCTAGGTGAGACCACAGTGAATGATCTGAACATCATTGCAAATCTGGATGAAATTTANTTGGCTATATGAGAAGCATGGGAGTCAAAATAAAGTCCTTAGTCAATGAAGATCCCAAGATCTTTACAGACATTGACTTCATTGAGTTGGTGACCATTAAAGCAAACCCGATTAGAGAATGAAATTTTTTTTTCCCCATTACCATATACACAGTTTTCTCCAGATTAACTAGCAAGCCGTTTTTTTTTAATCCAATGACTAATCTTATCTAGGTCGAGTTGTAAAATTTGTAAATCTTCCACAATGTTGACCTTACAAGAGATTTTTACATCATCAGCATACATTGCAATGTAGGAATTCAAGTTAAATATATATACATACATACAATATATTACAAGCAGTCGAACTGGATGCAACAATGATGAGAAATCCGGATTAGTTTCCAAGGATCAGCCATTGCTCTTATTATTTTTTTATAACTTCTGAACGCAAAGTCTAATTTAATTCTGACGATGAATATAACCCAAAATCCTCAGCCTTTCATAAAGAAAGACATTTGGATTTTCGGGTCGGACAGCACTAAGGAGCATGTTATAAATTCAATTGTTAAACTATATACAGTATTATTCAGGTTATGGAAATGTAATAATGCTGTAGAATAAAAACATTTAAAATACAGTAGGCTATATTTATTTCAATAATGAAAAAAATATTAATGAAATAATAGAAAAGGAAAGAAAACTTATTGGGAAATTTAATGGTGAGGTAAAATATGATGTATTATAGTTTTATAAATTATATATATTTAAAAAAAAAAATTCTTTGTATATCTGTCATTCTGAACTTTTTGGTGTTACCATAGAGGTCTAGATTATGTATATAAAAGGTCAAGGTCCTTTCGGTGACAAAGAGTCAAATCTGCAAAAAAATGAAAAAACAGAAACGTGAAAGAGCCGAAGAGAACAAAATACCTGCCATATTTAAGTTGCTTTTTTTCTAGATTTGCCATAGTAGACTAATTAATTGACAATACATTGTTGATATGTAATTAACTTAATGCAGGGGGA
>PXIH01S0031639.1:13727-24155 GCA_003024985.2 Euperipatoides rowelli
ATGCAAAAAAACAATATAAACTAAATACCAAGGAAATAATCTAAATGTTTAGAATATTTAAAAATACAATTTTATTCTTAGTATTCGGATTTATATATCTCCCAATAATTATTTTAATAATATATTCTTTTAACTCAGGAGAAAACAGTTTTTCATGGCAAGGATTCACTTTTAAGTGGTACAAAGAAATTTTTACAAGCGATATAATTAAAACTACAACTTACAATACACTACTAGTAGCTGTTATTTCTTCTATTTTTTCTGTAATTATTGGATTAATTGGAGCTTATTCAATATACAAAATAGAAAATAAGAAAATTAAATATATTTTTACTTCAATAAACAAGATACCAATAATTAACCCTGACATAGTAACAGGCATTAGCTTAATGACTTTTTACTCTTTAATTAATATGCAGCTCAGTTTCTACACAATGCTAATATCACATTTTATATTCTCAACACCTTATATTGTAATCTCAATACTTCCAAGATTATATTCACTACCTAACAATATAATTGAAGCAGCAAGAGATCTGGGAGCAAATGAAATACAAACATTTTTTTATATTATTTTACCTGATATTACACAAAATATTATAATAGGAGCATTAATTGTATTCACATTATCTATAGATGATTTCGTGGTATCATTCTTTACAACAGGACAAGGTTTTAACAACTTAGCAATGTTAATAAATTCACTAACAAAAAGGGGGATAAAACCTATTATAAACGCTATTTCAGCACTGTTATTTTTCATAATTTTATTTCTTTTAATAATAATAAATAAGCTTGTAGGTATTAGAAAAATAACAATAAACACAGAATTATAAAAATAACAAAAAAGGAGATAAAAATAAATGAAAAAAATATTATTAATATTATCTATTTTGATTTTAAGTTTAAACTCAATTTCATGTAGTCAGAAAAAACAAATTACTCTAAACATCCTCAATTGGTCAGAATATATTGACTCTGAACTATTAAAGGAATTTGAAAAACAAAATAATATCAAAATAAACTATGAAATATTTAGTAAAAATGATGAAATGTTGGTTAAATTCAATAATACAAAAGAATATTATGATATTATTGTACCATCAGAATACTTAATTCAAGAATTAATACTGGACGACAAGTTAGAAAAATTAGATTATTCAAAACTACCAAATGTTAGAAAAAATATTTTACCTCAACTAAGAAATTTAGCTCACGATCCAGAGAACAAATATTCTGTACCTTATCAATGGGGAGTTATGGGCATATTATATGACAAAACAAAGGTAGATTCAAAAGACATAGGAAGTTTTGAAATATTATTTAATCCAAAATACAAAGGTGAAATAATCATGTTTGATGATCCTAAAGACAACATAGGTCTTGCACTAAAACAGTTAGGTTATTCAATTAATGATCATGACATGATACATCTAAAAGAAGCTGGAGAGCTTTTAAAAAGTCAAACTCCTTTTTTAGTAGGCTATTTCTCAGATGTTGCAGCAAAATCTCTAATGCTTAATGGTGAAGCGCAGATTCAATTAACATGGAGTGGAGAAGCTCTAGATGCAATCATTGAAAATGAAAAATTAGATTTCTACGCTCCCAATAATACAAACCTATGGATAGATACACTTGTAATCCCCAAATCCTCAAAAAACAAAGAACTTGCACATAAATTCATAAATTTCTTATATGAAAATGATTCTGCATATAGAAATTGGAACGAAACAAAATATAATTCTGCAAATAAAAATGTAATAAAAAAAATTACAGAAGAGGCAAAAACAAATTCTACGATGAATATTTACCTTGAAGAAAAATTTATTCCTAGTGATTTTTCAAGATTTGAAATCTTCACACACATTCCAAAAGAAATAAAAGAAGAACAATTTAGAATTTATACTGAGTTATCTTCCTCTTAATTAAATAAAATCAGGCCTTCAATTTGAAGGCCTGATTTTATTTAATTAAATCAATTTCATGAGTATCTAAAAATCAACGAAACAAGTAAATTTAGATATAAATAATTAAAAACATTCAAAAATAAATTTAAACAAAAAACTTTTATTCATTTTTTCTTCTATAAAAAGTAAAAATACTAGCAATATCCAATTCCAAAATAGATAACAAATAAAAAATAAAATTAAACATTTGATAGATTAAAAAGGGTAACACATTTAAAGGAGAAATTTGGCCTTTACTAAAACCTGTTAAAATGATCATTTGGGCTCCATAAGGAAGCACTCCTTGAGTTATGCAAGAAAATGTATCAAGAAGTGAAGCACTTCTTCGTGGGAGTATTTTGTATTTTGCTGAAATATCTTTCGCTAGTGAACCATTCATAAGAATAGCTATCGTATTATTTGCCAAAGCAATATCTGTTAATATTACAAGTCCAGCTAGAGAAAGTTCTGCAGATCGTTTACCTCTAATTAATGGCTTTATCTTAGCCAATGTCCATGCAAGACCACCATTGTAAGTAACCATCCAAGCTACTCCTCCTGTTAGAAGAGATAAAAGAAATACTTCATTCATACTAACAAAACCGCTATATATTTTCTGGGCTACCTCAAGACAAGTGAAAGTTCCACTCAAAACACTAATAATACTTGCCAAAATAATTCCATTTATGAGTACTATAAAAACATTTAAACCAAACAAAGCCAAAACTATAACTATTAAATATGGTATAACTTTAATAGATTCTATTGTACCCATATTCAAAACAGATTCTTCTTTGGGAAAAGAATGAGTAAGAGATAAAAACACAATAAAACTACAAACTGCAGCTGGAAAAGCATAAATAAAATTTGTTTTAAATACCTCCACCATTTTACAACCTTGAGTTTTACTAGCAGCTATAGTAGTGTCTGAAATAATAGAAAGATTATCCCCAAACATAGCTCCTCCCATAATAGCTCCTCCCATTAAAGCTATGTTAATACCACTTAATTGCGCAAATTCAAATGCAATAGGAGTAATGGTTATAATTGAACCAACAGAAGTGCCAGTAGCAACAGATATAAAAGAGGTAATAATAAAAATACCAGCAACAAGCTGCTGAGAAGGAATGTATTTAAGTCCTAAATTTGCTGTAGCTTCAACACTACCCATGTCTTTACATAAAGTTGCAAATGCACCAGCTAACAAATAAACAAGACACATAAGAATAATATTATGCTGTCTGCAGCCCTTAATAAATTGCCATACTTTATGTTCTATAGTTCCTTTAAATACAACAAACGCAACACTAGCAGCAATAAACATTGCAACAGGAGCAGGAAATTGATAAAAAGCCATGTCAACTCCCCTACTTTGCAAATAACTACCCACACCTAAATATAAAGATATAAATACAATGAAAGGCAAAAGTCCCCAAAAATTAGGTTTTATTTCTTCATTGATCTTCATAAAAATTCTCCCAATTGTTAAGATGACACCATTTTATGAAATATACATTAAATTTTTCAAATTAAAATAAATATCCTAAGGTTTTCGCCAAAAATGTTCTTTAGTTAAAATTTTTTCAACTTCAATAGGTCCTTCTGTTCCATATGGATATTCATAAATTTCAAGAGTTTCCCACTTATCTAAAACATCTGAAATAAATTCCCAAGAGGCTTCTATTTCATCACTCCTAGTATACAAGGTATTATCACCTAGAAATGCATCTAAAAGCAATTTTTCATAAGCATCTTCAAAGAAATTTTTAAATACGGTATCATAAAAAAAATCCATATTAACCGTCTGTAATTGATAATCATAACCTGGCTTTTTTGTATTGAACTTCAATTCAATGCCATTCCTAGGTTGAATTCTAAAAATTAAAGCATTAGAAGAAAAACAATCTTTTCCACCAAAAAGATGATATTTCTTATCATTAAAAAGCATATATGGAGCTTGCTTAAACTGAATATAAACTTCTGAGAATTTTCTAGATAATCCTTTTCCTGTTCTTACATAAAAAGGAACATTTGACCAGCGCCAATTATTAATAAATATCTTCATAGCAATAAAAGTCTCTGTTTTAGAATGTTTTAAAACTCCTTTTTCTTGTTTATATCCTTTTTTTTCTATATCCCCAGATACAGAACCTATATATTGTCCTTTAACAATCCGATCTTCCATGTTCTCTTTGGGGATTTTTTGCAAATTTTTTAGTACCTTAACTTTTTCATCATGAATAAAATGAGATTCAAATCCAATTGGAGGCTCCATTGCAATAAGACTTAAAAGTTGAAGGATATGATTTTGGATCATATCCTTCAAAGCTCCAACTTTATCATAATATTCTGCCCTACCAAAAACACTAACTTCCTCAAAAACATTAATTTGAATAAAGTCAATATATTTATTATTCCAAATATTCTCAAAAATTGAATTTCCAAATCTAAAAGTAAGAAAATTTTGTACTGTTTCTTTACCAAGGTAGTGATCGATTCGATAAATTTGTTTTTCACTAAATGCAGTATAAAGTAAATTATTAAGTAACTTAGCTGTAATTAAATCATTGCCAAATGGCTTTTCAACTAGAATCTTAACATTAACCGATACTTTATTTAAATCTAACAGCTTAATATTATTAATTATAGCATCGTAGAAATCTGGAGGTGTAGAGAGATAGTAAATTACAGCACGTTGAGGACTTAAATAATCAAAAAACTGCTTATAAGCAGTTTTTTGATCAAAAAGTCCCGTAATATAAATAAAATTCAATAAAAAATCAGAAACTAAAATATTATCTTCTTCTTTCCACAAAGAATCTTTAATATAAACTTGTAATTCAGAATCAGTAAAATTTCTCCTTGCAAAACCAATAATTCTAAAATTTGTAATATATCCTTTTTTGTATAAGTTAAATAAAGAAGGAATTAATTTCTTTCTGGATAAACTTCCAGTAATTCCAAATATGATAATATCAAAATTTGAAACAGCTGCACTAGTCATAAACTCTCTCTTATAATTAATTTTAGTAAGTATTATATCCTATTTTGATATTAACAAAAATAAACACTCATAGTACAATTATTATGATTAAATATTGAAAGGAATAATATGTGAAAAATACACCTTTATTTACTGATTTCTATGAACTTTCAATGATGAATGCATACTTCATAGCAAATAACAATCCTAAGGCAAAGTTTGAGGTATTTTTCAGAAAAACTCCTTTTAATAATGGGTACATAATCCTAGCAGGAATTACTTCTTTAATAGAAATATTAGAGGATTTCAAGTTTCAATCCAATGAAATACAATTCTTGCAAGAATTAAACTATTTTTCTAAAGACTTTCTAGAATATTTAAAGAAGATGAAAATTAATGTTAAAATTAAATCACTCCCAGAAGGAAGTTTAGTATTTCCATACGAACCCGTTTTAATAATTAAAGGAAAACTAATAGAACTTTTATTGCTAGAAGGATTAATTTTAAATACAGTAAACTTTGAAAGTTTAATTGCCACAAAAGCTTCCAGAATTAAAAAAGCAGGTGCTAAAATTCTATCAGAATTTGGACTTAGAAAGGCTCAAGGAAAAAACGGAGCTATTTCAGCTAGTAAGGCAGCTTACATTGGAGGAGCTGATTTTACAAGCAATGTACTAGCAGGTTTCAAGCACAATATTCCATTAACAGGAACAATGGCTCACAGTTGGATAATGAGCTTTAAAAGTGAAGAAGAAGCCTTTGAGACATATTCAAAAATATATCCTAATGCAGTAAATTTACTCATTGATACTTATGATACGCTTAAAAGCGGTCTTAAAAATGCTATTATTACCTTTAAAAAATTAAAACAACAAGGGTACAATAATTTTTCAGTTAGAATTGATAGTGGTGATCTTGAATATTTAAGCAAAATAATAAGAACTACTTTTGATAAAAACGACTTAAAAGAAGTAAAAATAATTGCATCTAATGAACTTGATGAAGACATCATATTACATCTAAACTCTGTGGGTGCTCCCATTGACATTTGGGGTGTGGGTACTAGCCTAATAACAGCAAAAGGAAATTCAGCATTGTCTGGAGTCTATAAAATGACAGAAATTGAACTAGAAGGAAAATTCACCCCTAAAATGAAACTTTCAAATAATTTAAATAAAAGAACCATTCCAGGTGAAAAAGAATTTGTTAGGATCTACAGAAATGGACAAATGATAACAGATTTAATCTTTTTAAAAAAAGAAAAAACACAGCTTAAAAAAATTCTAGAAAAAAAAGATAAGATTCTATCTTATCATCCAATTCAAGCTGACAATTATAAGTACATAAAAGACTACGATGAATTTGAGTTTTTGCACAAAGAAATTTTTACTAACCGAAAAGTAAAATCAGACTATGAATCTAATAATATAAAACAAGCAAAAGAAAACGTCACAACAAATTTGGACAAACTGGATAATACTTACAAAAGATTAATTAATCCTCACATATATAAAGTAAGCATTACAACTAAATTAAAAAATTTAGTACAAAAACTTTTAAAAGAAAATCAAGTATACTAACCTTAGTTAGATAAAAATTATGTACAAAATATACAACACTAATAAAATTGACAAAATATATGAAAAAATTTATTTGCTAACAAAAAATGATAATTTCTTTAATAAAGAAACTATAATAATAGTAAAAAACAATGAACAAAAAGAAACAATAAAAAAATTTATTGCAAATACTAATAAAATAGCTTACAACTTAAATTTTGAAACAAATACAATAAAAACTATCTATGCACTTGCAACTAAAATTGAAAACATAAAACAATATTTAAATATTAATACATTACTAATCTACCCTACAACAGAAAAATTCATCTTATACAACATTTTAGAGAAAAAACAACTAAGCATTATGCCTAAGTTTAACAATACAAATGAAAGATACAGCTATGCCACAAAATTAATAAATTTATTTCACAAATATTACTCACAGTTTTCAAGTTTAATAGATATATGGCGAAAAGGAGAATTATATTTCAAAACTACAGAACAAGAAATTTATGAAAGACAAGAAAAAGAAGCTTTCTTAAAAATTTTTGATAAACAAACTAGTATTTTTGATTTATATCAAATGTTGAAAAACGTAGAAATAAACAATAGATTAAAAGTAGAAATAAAAAGAATACTTCTGCTTGGAGAAGTAAGAGAAATTGATAGAAAAATATTTTATGAAATACAAAATATATTCGATATAGAAATCTATGAACTTAAAATGGTAGCTACTAGAACTTTAGAATGTGTATTCATGAAAGAATTACTTAGTGAAAACTTTCAAAATAATTTAAGCACACCCTTAGGAGAAATCAAAGAAGAATATGACATAGATGAATTTGCCAGTAAAAATTTTCTAGCTTCCCTGAAAAATAGCTTCTATAAACAAACTAAGTTACGAGATTTTGACTCAAGTTTTAAATTAATAAAAACCCATAATAAAAAAAGAGAAGTTGAAGTTTTAATAAATAATATTATTAACTCTACTCAAACTAAGGATATTAATCTAAATGAAATAGCAATTGTTAGTGAAGGTAAAGTTCTAAATAGTTACCTTCCTTTTATTGAAGAAAAACTTCAAAAATACAATATTGAATATAATATTTTAAACTTGAAATCCTCAAAATCTTATTTAAGTAGAAAAGCAGTAGATAGTTTACTTGAAATTTTTGTTTCAAGTAAGGGACAAAACAGCAATTTTTCGAGAAAAATTATTTTTAACTTTTTATCAAACTCAAAAGTAATGAAAAAACTGCACATTACAGAAATAGATTTAAATAATTTCTTAAAATTCGTAGATGAGACAAATATAATATTTGGATTTAATGCCAAACATAAAAACGAACTGAGCTACGAAAATAGTTTTTTAAATTCATGGGAAGATGGATTTAAAAGATTCCTAAGCTCAGAAGTTTTTAACATAGAATATGATGAATTTAAAGGGACAATTAGACCTCTTAAAAGTTTCACATTTCTAGATACAAAATCAATAATGAAATTAATAAGCATAGTAAGAAGTTTATACTATAATGCAAATTATTTTATAAAAAAAAAATATACTGTCTATCAATGGACAGAAATCATTGAGAAGCTCATAGACAAATACATAGATATTCAAAACACACTATACGAAGATAATTTTTTAAAAAACAACATAAGATATTTAAAAAATTTCTCAAAAGACCTTAATGAGAATCTTTGTAGAGATTACATGAAAAAAATTAAAGAACAAAAAATTGATTTTTTGCTTTTCAAATTAATGCTTGAAGAAAGTCTAAATAAACAAAATTCAGATATTAAAAGTAACCAAAAAGGAGTTCTAATAAGCTCTAAGGAAAATTTAGAATACATAAGTAAGGAAGAAATTCATTGGCTTGGAGCAGGAGAATGCAACAATAAAATGAATTTTGATAAGATGGATCTTGCCAATGAATATTATGGATATAAGCGAGATGAAAGTCTGTTCAATTCAAAATTAATTAACCTTATTTTACTTGCCAAAAGCAAATTCTACATCTACTATTCAAGTAGTGAGTCAGCAAAAAAAACAACAAACATATCAATTTTTATTAGAAACTTAACAAAACACATACAAAATATGAAAAATATAAAATACTATATGACAGAAGAACACCCAAGTGAAAGTTTTGATCCTAGTTACTTTAAAAGCAGTAGACCTAAATATCTTTTAAACTATGACAAAGAAGATTTTAAACTTGCTAAAATAATAAATAATAATGAGAAAGAAAGTGAAATACCTCTGAAAGAAGTGAAACTTAATTCACTAAATACAGTAAGTTTAAGCACAATAAAACTAGCATTAACCAATCCTTATAAATATTTTTACGAACGAATATTAGATGTATACGTAAATGACATAGATAAAACACATTTTATTTTGAATAAAAAAGAAGATTACATTTTCAATATCCAAGATAAGCTAGTACAAGAAAATATATACGAATACATTAAAAATGAAAGTAATGATTTTAATAGTTTAAAAGAAAAGCTTAATAATGAAATAGAAAAGTATATAAAGACCGGCTATTTGTTAATCAATACAAACAAGAAAAATATTATTGAAAATACATTAAGATCTTTAAAAAAAATTAACCTAAGAATAGTAAAACATATTCCATACATAAAACAAATAGAAAAAATAAATATAAATTTAAATGAATTTAATCTTAAAAAGAGCTTAGCTTTTAAAGGAAATGATTTTGAAATTAAACTAATAGGCAAGCTAAGTAAGCTTTATACAATAGATAATGCTTGCTTTGAAATAGAATTTAAAAATAAAAAACATAATCAAGACAAAGTGAGCAATACAATACAACGAATTGATTTATATATAAAAGGAATAATCTTAAAATCACTTACAAATCTAAATTTAACATCAATTAACAAAATAAAAATATTTAATAAAGATAGACTAATAGAAAGCAGCTTTAAAGAAAATCCTAAAAAAAATAAAAAGACACAAAAAGTACTAAGCTATGACTTTGCTAAGATCAATTTAAATGACCTTGATTTAGTATTGAAACAGCTAATCCTAGTAAGCACAAAACCGCTTCCAATTTACAAACATACAATAGCCCAAAGTATTTTACAATATAAAGAAAATCCAAAACTTAAATTAATTGAAATCCTAAAACAGCTAATAGACTATCCTAAGAAAGACAAGTATATAATTAGCAAGAATTTTAAAAAATATTTAGAAAATACAAATTTGGCTTATTGTAAATATTATGAAAGATTCCTAGATAATACTTCTTTTGACTTAGATTCTGATCTAAAAGAAATAATAGAGAATTTATATTTGCAATTTGCCACATAAATTGAAGAAGGCCAAAGATGAATATTGAAAAAATACTAACTAAAATACAAAATAATAATAAAATACTAATCCAAGCATCTGCAGGAACTGGTAAAACTTATGTTCTTGAACAAATAATTCTAAGTTTCTTAAAAAAAAACTATTACACAATAGACGAAATGTTAATGATTACTTTCACAAATAAAGCAACTAACGAAATTCAGAATAGAATAATAAATCTAATTGAAAAGGAATATGAAAAAAATATAAATATCAAACAGATAAATCTAGAATACGCTTATAAAAACATTAACAAACTAAATATTTCTACCATTGATAGCTTTAACTTAAATATCCTAAATAATTTTCGAATAGAAACAGGTACTGCTCCAAAATTTATAGTAAAAACTAATTTAGAGAAAGAACTCACAGAAGAAATTTATGATTTTTTCAGAAAATACAATACTTTAAAAATAAAATTAAACTTAACTATACTTGAATTTCAGATTTTTAAAGATAGTTTTGAGTCTACAGAAAAGGCAATAATTTATTTATTACAAATTTACAATCTTAATAAACTTGAAGAATTAAATTTATGGATAAAAAAACAAAAAGATA
>PXIH01S0031680.1:0-10077 GCA_003024985.2 Euperipatoides rowelli
ATCATTTAAGAAGCTCATATGCCATTTAGACACACTTCTAGGTGAGCTAAGAATATTTTCGTGGCTTGACGCCGCCATATTCGCGCATGCTCTAATTTATAATTTTTTGTGCAACATTAACACTAGTATGATCAAACAATCATTCACTTCATATACCTTTACTATGTTCAGAACCAAATATCTATGCAGTAAAATTGCCATACCTCCTTTACATGTATTAGTTCTTGTTTTATATACCTGATACTCAACATTAATGTGTCCCCAAACATCTCTCACATCGCCCCGTCTCAGCTTATGTTCCTGCAACAAACACAAAGACGGGGTCTTAGTTCGCAATTTCTTCAAAATTATTCTAGCTTTTCTCATATTGTTAAGTTCTTTAACATTTAAGGATTTTATTGTTAATACTGTAATTTTAAAATAGCATTATGTGAAAAACACAAACAAATTAATTGCCTTGGTATAATTTCTTCCAAGAACAAACAAAAAGAAAATAATTTTGTCAAAACTATACAAAATAAATTAAATAAACATCAACGGTATAAAACCTCTTCATAACGCTCCGTCAGTCAACTAGACCATTAGGCTTACCAGACAATTTTACCTTTTAATTTTGTGATTTTTCTTGCTTCAATCCCCCCTAAATTTTCTGCATCATGTTCCACTCTTTCACAGAACAGAGCTATCATTTGATTGCTGCTTCACAGTTGGTTTGTCACCTCCATTTTGCCCTCAGCATTCGCTTCACCACCATTCAACAACTTGCTACCTGAGTCTTGCTCAAAATCTCACTCGTCCTAATACTCGTCATTTGGAAACAACACAGGACTTTTCTGCAATGATCCAAAACTATGATCTGAAGTATCTCCTTGGCAAGTACTATCCTGCTCATTACCATTCTGCTGAACACTAGATTTATTCACCAACTCAGGCTGATAAGCTTCTGCTTCCATCTCCTTTTGATTAGCACTCACCAATCTACTCAAGCCTAACACTGACGTATATGTCTTCAAAATGTATGTACAGTTTAAATACTGACCCTTGTAAATATTCTTACGTTTTTCACAATATTTTCTTTTACACTCTGCCGATTTATGGCCTAATATTTGCAATTAAGACAGAGAGATTCCCTCCTGGAATTATTAATAGTGCCATTTTATTTCCAACTTTTAACAGGTGGAGTATTTGATCTATCAATGTATTTCCTATAGGGGTAGCCTTAATTTTCAACACACTCATGATAAGTACCATATCATCAAGCAGATTAATCATCTCATTTTCAATTGCAAACACATGCACATACTTTTTTAATTCCTGTTGCAATAGCTGTGATCTATGTTATCTGGAAGCCAATGAGCTCGAATATTAATATTATTAAGTGCAATATAATAGTCAGCGCAGGTTATTAAATATATCTCTAACAAAATCTTGTGCTCTTAATTTGTCATGTCTATACCAAGATACCTTGGATTTTGTGGGAAATATACACCTATTACATTTTCCTTACCTATTATCAAGGCAATCTTTTTCACCACCACAGCTATCTCCATTTTTACATTGTACTGCTCACTATAGGCCGTGAACACAAAATGTTTTGGGTCATACACTGGGTTGAACACAATGTCCTAATGCTTAAGCACTTTAACAAACTTTATACATTTTTCAGAGTATTCCTCAGACTGAGATATCATTTCCTGAAAGTTTATATGTTTTAACAAGTTTTGATGCCATAAAGGCTCAAAATTATAACCATCATCCAGAGAGTTAGACTGTACAGTAGCCAGCCATTCTCATGCATGCTCCTCTTTTTGTCAACTCGATATTTACTGTTTTATTATTTTTACTAGTTCTTTCTATATTTATTTTCACCATCTGCCTTTTAGGCCTATATATTTGCCATAATATTAAATCTTTTATCCCCAATCAAAATACTTGATCTTTTTTTTTTTTTTAAAAATATACTGCTGCCTCCCCCGACTTGGGAGAAGCAATACTTTTATTAACTATTTATATATATACATTTTTTACAATGAACAGGCAGTCGACCTCAGGATACAACAATGATGCTCGGTTATCTTCTTTATTTCGAGTGGTCTTCAACTTTATTATTCTTCTATAATTCTTAGAAAAATCCTACAGTGATTATTCTAGACTGGAAAGTACCCCAATATCATGGTCTTTCAGAAAGAAAGACTTCCGAATATTGGGGTCGGACAGTGCGAGCCTTGAACTTGGATCGCTAGGCTCGCATCTTCACCAAGAACACGAATTGACGCAGCCAGTCGCTCTGCGCCAATGCCCCTTGGCCAAAATACTTGATCTTGTTTTACTCTTTTCGTATCTTTCTCGATAATTTTTTAATCCCATTCAGGCACTGGTGCTATTTTGTTTTTTTTAACATTTTGCATTATTTCACAAATTGACGTTATGTGATCAGAATATAAACACGGTTTGCATGCAAATTGAACTACTATGTTATCTCCCTTCTGAACTATTATTCTATCTAATCTTGTTGCCGTACACTTCAAAAATCTTTTTTTTTCAAAACAATGGACAAATAAAAATCCTAGTAAAAACTCTAACTAGGAATACTAAATAATACACGAATAGTTAAATATAACAAAAACAACTTCAACACAATATCAAATTACATCATTCAATCACAGAGGGAAAATGCTATCCCTTCCCAAAACCAATCCCCACCCATCCATCCACCCACTATCCATGTAACCCAAAAGAAAAGACAAACCCTATATTCTACCAACCCCACACTAAGTGACAACCTTCCTATCCCACACCAGTCAAACACCTCATCTGAGATAGAGAATAGATCTTTCTTGTATTCAAAATGTAGATAATTTAAAAAGATTCCCAAATAATTATCATCCTGGAGAGAATAAAATACAATCCCACACCGTACCTCCCACAGTGAAAAACCCCCACATAAATAAACTTCTTAAGTCGACTATCCAATCCCCCCAATGATCTCTCCTCCCAGATTACATCTAACCTATACTTTCCCCACACTTTCTTTAATATCACCAGTAAAAGACCTCTCCCTCTTCACCACTTCTAAAACAGTTGACCCATGTCCTCTTCTGGACAGTCTATGTTGTAGGTTTTTATTTCCCTATTTTGAACAACCTTACTTTCATTGGCAAAAAACACCCAACTCAAACTTAATAAAAAAATTTTCCTAAGTCCCGTCTTCTTGGCATAGTCTGTATCATGCAGGCTGTAAAACTGACGATGTAGATAGATATAAGCTGAGATGTTATAGGTTCACATCTCTGTTGAGCCAGCTTTGGAACAATTTTTTCCCTGGCTAGTACTATGTTGCCAGGGTTTTTTAACTCAGTACATTGGCTCTCTAAGAAGCATAGTTGTGTACTATTGTAAAGTTAAATATGCAATTCCTTCAGGAAGTTTATCATTAACCCAAAAAGAGTACATCTCTCCTCCCATTGGAGGGAACATTTATTTAAAAAAAAAAATCCAAACTTCCTTTCACATACACCCCTACTAATTTTCTCAAATTGACATGACATTCATATACCTGTACAAGCTATCATTATTCCATATTATAGTAACCTTCACCAATTTTTTGTAAGAGATCTTAGTGTCCAACTGAAGCACTTCCTTTACCTCACAATACTGTTTAATAATTAGGTTAAGCAAAAAGTCTCTCCCTAGGTTATTCATGTTAATCAACTGTTTCAATTCTTCTTTTAAGAATATATTAAGTGTGACCAAAATTGTACATGATCACTTTGTTTAATGTTGCTAAATCTACTACCCCTAATCCCCCATTCTTCCAAGGCAAAACCATCTTACAATGAACCAAATATTTAAACTATCCATATATACAATTTTGGAAGATTTTGTTAATTCTCTGCAAATATTTCTTTTAATTATCAAAAAAGGCAAGTAATACATAAATTTTGAGGTAATTAACTTAGAAAATCTTGTTTGAATAAAATCTATATTTTTGTGTATTGCTATATCCATCAACCCATATTTTCTAATTATTCCTACTATATGCTTTTCCTGACTCTCTGTGCTTATATTAAATTCTCCCAACAGTATTTGTGTAAACTCAGCCTTATCCAGCACTTTTTCAATGACTGAAAGCATCATTTTTCTGTGCCCAGCCACCCTTATCATATTTATATTTTAAAAACCATATTTAACATCTCCTATCTTCATTTTTAACAACATGATCTGATCATTTATATTATCAACTCCCATCAGAATATTTGCTTAGATTCCTATGCACAAGTGATTCCTATCACTCAGTGGTCAAGTGCCATTCCTACATTAGTTAAGTTCTCATATATCGTATAATACACAAAGCACTGATTCCATAATTTTTCAGTATCTATTTTCTTTCTCCACGTCTCTTGCAAAAAAATCAAAGATGGCGTATTACTAATCAACGTTGTAATCATTAATCATGACATTAGTGGTCTATTCAAGGTTCTTACATTCACTACCTTATACCAAAAATGAACATTATGAATTTCATTATTATTAAACATTAAATATACGATAAATAAATAATAACGCACTTCTTCACAAACACAAAAACTATACTATCACAATACAAATTTCTGATCAACAATTTACCATTATTACTTTTTTTAATTACCTGCTCTATCGCCTTCTTTTTTCTTACTCTAGTGCTCTTTCTTGCTCTAGGTCTCACTACCAATTTAAATTCATCTTGCAACATATACTTTAAATGAGTATCAGTATCAGTATCTGAATCTACAACCATACTTAAATCACTCTCACTAAAACACGGCTTAAGAGATCCTGTTTGTGATTACTTCTTTTGAGTCTCGAACGGTGGAAGTCCACTCTGCTTGAGAAACTATTGCTCCACTTGTGTACCCTCCACAGCTTTCAGATCATTATCGCTACCTTTATATTTTATTTGTATTAAATTTCCATTTGCTTTTTCCCCTCAAAAATTATTTCATTTTGAGTTTGAAAACTTTGTTGTTCACTGGTTTCAAATAGTTGTGAATACATGTTTTTAATCACATGCCTACAATCTAAATGATCGAAGAAAAGTTTACCTTTTTGACAATAAATTTTTTTACACTCAAACGACTTATGCCCTTGCACCGAGCAATTTAAACAAACAGGCCTTCTACCCTTTATTGTAATTGAAATTTGTTTCCATTTATTATTAAAATTTGCAAAATCTATCAATGTCTCTTCTGTGGAGGGGGGTAGCGAACACATTGATCACCCTCATATTAAGTTTCAACCCATCTTCTATTTCAACAGTTTCATTTTCAAACAAGAATATATAGTTATGTAGGTACCGGTACTTTTCAAGCTCTTTCTTTAGCATACTATAATCATCTTCTAATTAATACCAATGAATTCTCATATTTATCCTCACTCCTATCGTCCCCCAGTCCGTTGATACCACATTATATAAACCGCAAGCCAGAAAATTAGCTTCTACTCTTTCCTTTACTGCTTTATCTTTAAAGTCAATGCCAATAAATTTGTTATTCCTAGGATATTATAATCCTGTAATCTCAAAAAATTTAATAAATTTTAATATTTCTTTTATAAAAACACTTACGTTTAATGTACAGTATATCCGTTTACCATCTCTTCATTATACAATGTTATCATAAGCCTATTTGACCTAAAGAGATTATTTTTTGAACTGATTATTCACAATTTTTAGTCCTTTCTTGAATTTTTTATATTTGGTAATTCAACTCTACTCCTCAGTAGATTATTCATCATATTTCATCAAATCCTTCACTAATGTAGTGATTTTTTTTTTTTTTTTAAATAACCATAATATATTAATGGCTCCAACAGGTTTCAGGAAAATGATACTTGTGATCTTGTATGAAATTTGAAAATGTAGATGTGCAATTTGTTTTGGACAAGCTAAAAAGACAGTGCTATTGTATTATGTAATAATTAACGAACTAAGTTGTAATATTATTCTAAAATAGATATTTTTAATCTTGCACCTGTCAAAGTAGATAAATTATGGAATCCAGAAGTTGTACTAATGTAATATTTATATATTAAAAAATTAACTATAAAATCATATAATTTGAATTAGGTTTTTTTTTCTTGTTCCCTACTTATTGGGTTTCGGTATACTAATCATTTTTTTTTTTGACAAAACTAAAAGAAAAAAAAAAAAGAAAAAAAAAAAGGAACAAAGATTAATTTTATATTTTTTGTTATAATATTTTTTTATTTTTTATTTTATTATAAAAAAAACACCAAAATATTTACTGAACAGTCTCATAAACCTTAAACATTAAAAAATCCACCCATCTTTAGATGAACAATGACCATCACTGACAAAATCCCAAACAACATACTCATTGCAAACAGGTCACATAAAGCATCCCCACACCTCTCATCCCATTTATCAAATTCCTAATCCTTCTGAGGCCACCACCAAAAAAAAAACCCTGATACCCACCCAATCTCTGTCTAATACAAAGTCTGTTGATTCCATAACTTTTCCACCACATATGTCAATAATGTAAATAAATCTTTCTTATAACACTCATGCACCCCCCCCCCTCCAAACACAATTTCTAATCTGTCAAAAATCCCATTTTGAAAAACCATTTAACATCTATTTTATATATAAGATAATATATAATAGCTTATGCAAAATAGCCGGTATAAAATCAAAAGATTCTCTCCCCTCCCAAAATTATGTCAAATCATATTTCCCATTAACCTTACCCAAAAGAGCCTCATACAATTTTCTCACATAGTCACACTCCCAAAACAAATGAAAGACACTTTCAACCCTGTTGCACCCAAATTGACACAATATCTCTTCGCTCTTAATCACTTCCATTCTAAACAACCTCTACTTTGTAGGCAAAATTTTCAGATTCAATTTTATTTTAAAATTCTGAAAATTTCCCCTCCCCATCAAATTCAAAACACTTCGTAAATCAATCTTTGAATTCCTATAATTATTATACATACTGTTTTGAGTTAAATAATGTTGATAATACTCGTTGTATGTAACCTTTTCATTATGTCCCATTTCCCTACCAACATTATTATAAGTATCCCTCCAGATTTTGAACAAAGGATACTTATTAATTTCATAACAATAACCAAATTATTAAACACGGGATCCTGGACTACGTTATTAATAAATTTTTTTTATATATTATCACCTATTAAATACTATCAGATTGATTAACCCCAACCCTCCATTCCATTTTGGGAAACATGTCTCTTCGCAAGTTAATTTTTACATTTTGAAAACAAACAATTCTGAGTATACATGTTAACCTTATTAATATATTTCTGAGACAACAACACAAAAGGCAAATAGTACACATATTTAAAAATTATCAAAGTGTTAATACACCTTACATTCTCAAAACATCCCCCACAATATTTATTAATATTATCCAAGACCTGCTTAATTTTATCTAGAGCATCATTTAATATCCAATGCTCAACAACATACTTATTAAAAATAGGGTATACTATCTCCAGCAATTTTTTATGTTCACCAAACAACACTTTTGATTTACCTATCTTATTAGTTCCAAATCCCACACATATGATTTACTCTAATTTATTTCAGATCCAGAAATCTCCAAAAACTCCTCAATTATAGAATAATTATACTCTCCGAAATAATGTTTTTTTTTTGGGAATCACAATTGTCTTATCGTCAATATATGGAATTAACTTTATATTTAGCATCCTACCACTTAGTCAGATCATCTCATTAAATTTGTTAATCTTTAGATATAATTCCAAAAGATAAAACAAATACAATATAGAAGACACAGTGATCCCTGCAACAACCCATTATCCAGATTTTGAAACCCCCAATATACATTGTTATTCAGGAACACTATGGATTTAAATTGCACTAGATCCAAAATCAAACTGACTGTTTTATTATCTCCCATATATTTCACCATTCTATACCTAAGATACACCGTATGAATATGCATTAGCCATTTCAATCTTGATAAGTTGTCCTCCTTCTCTAGAATTTAATGTCTTACAACTAAACACCAGATGATAAATATGTTATAATATTTTATTTTTCTAATTAAATAATTGTCCCTCAATCATCTTTGAAATAACCAACTTTTTAATGATCTGCCATGCCAAATATTATGACCTATATTCCATCTGATAATCAGCAACCCAAGTTGCTAAACCCCTAAAAAATCTTCATTGTCAATGATATTCCAACATGGAATATATCCCCTTCTGCCACACAGGGGCAAAGTTCCTGTTTGAGATTCTCTGCAGCTCATCATTACATGATCAGTAAAAGCATATGCTTCATGACTCAGGCCATAATGATTATTGAAATTAGTTGACAAAACAATTCTATCCAATCAATTGGAAGCTCCATTTTTATCAAAGCATGTATTAATAAGACTCATTCCAAATGATAAGCAACATCTATCATATCATATTTATTAATAAATTTAACAAAAACTAATTGTTTCGCAGAATTATTAATGTTAAAATCGCCCATAAGAACACAATAGCAATAGTCATTACACTGCATTAAAAATTCAATTTTTTAAAAAAAATAAATAAATCTCCCTTCCAAGAGGAAGAAAGATGTTTTTTTTTTACTATTGGGTAATCTTCCCAAAGGAACTTCTAATTACACTTATAAGTTGATAATTTATTAATTAGGTTCTGAAAGAGCCAATGTACTCAGTTAAAAACCCGGCAAGCCTGGGAAAACACTTTTCGAAAGCTGGCTCTAACTGTGACGCAAACCTGTAACATCTCAACTTTATATCGTCATCCTAAGGTGAAAACATTCTGCACTAGACAGTCTGTGCCACAAATATGGGACAGATTCAATTTTTTATAATACTCTGTACGTTGAACTGCTATAAATGGCAATTTACCAATAACATAGCATTTTGTTGATATTCTTACCATGATAGTCATTAGCTAAAATCTGAACACCAATGACTATGTTAACCCAACAATTGTGAACAAGAATAGCCACACCCATTCTATAGGATCCTGCTCTAGACTTGTACACCACATAATCAGTAGCAGCTTGGTTCCAATAGCCTTTAGAACCAACAAGCCTTAATTTAGTTTCCTAAATGCAAAAAGAAAAAACATTGGCAAATTAGCAATCATTCTATTAACAACATGTTTACATTTTATTAAATTATTTAAACCTCCTACATTTAGAGTTTTAATGGTAAATAAAGTAACTTCTTTATTCATTACCAATTTTTATGATTGCACAAACAACAATTAATTACAAAAAAAGAAGAAAAAAACTATAACTCTTGATTCATATTCTCTTTCCATATTTTCTTTTCACATCTATTGTTTTCATTTTCCAAACAATTTCTATTCTCTCTGATCATTATTTTGTCTTTTTAATAACTTTCTTAATTCCAATATCATTAATATTTGCAAATAATATTACTCTTCCAAAAGAAAAGTTCACAATTAGAATAATGTAAATACAGTTACTTTTACACACATAAGTTTGATGGCTCTCAAAGGGTACATGCTTGTCTCGTTTTGTAGCATTATATGATAGTGACATACAGTTTTTTTTAAAGTAATAATGAGGCCAGTCTCTGTCAACAATTAAAAACAGTAAAGAATGATGCCTTTTATTTGGCAGACATTTTCAATAGATTTAATGAAATTAATTGGAAGCTTCAAGGAGCCAATATAACTCTTATCAGTTGCAAAAATACTGTTTCATTATTTATTGAAAAAACTTTATCTTCTCCATCATAATCTTTTGAAAAGAGAATTTCATCAGTTTCCCGAATTGTCATCTATAAAAGATGATGTAACTCCAGAAGAGATTGCTCAATACAGTAGCCACCTCAACGAACTTAAAATGGATATGGAAAAACGATTTAAAGATATTTTGAACTTGAAGGTTTATGACTGGATGATAACCCCTTTTACTTCAAATTTTGCTGATGTGGATATAGCTTGCCAAGATGAACTATTAGAGCTTAAATACGATAGCGGTGGATACCAAAAACTCTGGCAAAATACAAAAATGCCCCCACTATATCC
>PXIH01S0031687.1:0-10433 GCA_003024985.2 Euperipatoides rowelli
GGGGGGGGGGCAAGCTCCTCCCACACCCACATCCTTCATAATATGCTTTACACTTCATTGTAGGAGAAGGGGGAGGGGAGGAGCTGATAAAAAACACATAAACTGATCCCTTCTTTGGTTTTAGTGGGCCCTTTCGGTGCTGCCTGGGTACTTTACCTTAAAGTGGTTTATCAGTGCTTTTTTTTATAATTGATTTACGTTTAGTTTTACCTAAAAATATTACTGTAGAATAGCGAGCAAGGTCGCATCCGCTCTTATCATTCGTTTGGGGGGAAATGGAGGTGGCGCTCTTGTCTGGCTCTATGCTAGTAAACCTTAGATTTACCACAATGCATTGCAAAACTGACCAGGCGCTCTTGTTTGGCTACAACAATCAAAATTTTTTAAAAAGATTGTTTTTCAAAACGGCACCCTAGCTTGGACATGCTTCCCAAAACTTTAGGAAATTGGGTGGTACACACTAAAACATGACGTCACAGGTCAATAAAGGTTGGCTGATATATGTGCCAATTAAGAGCGCCGTCTAAGTTAAAACTTTCACTTTTTAATTTACAGGTCTCTTTCGTTCTGTTTATGAGGATTCAACGTTATTTATAGACGCTATATTTATCTTTATGACGTAAAACACATAAAAATGACATCACATCACAGCATAATAACGTCAGAAGGTGACATGAAAATTTTTACATGGCGCTCTTGTATGGATACACTGTTCTGAACCTTAGATGAGGTAAAATGAAGCAAAAATCTAGGGGGGGGGGCGCTCTTGTTTGGATACCCCTTGGATTTCTTTCAGTGATAAAAATGTCAAAGTGCAGTGAGGCGCTCTTTTTCGCTGTTTATCTACATGTATGTTTTGTCAAGAATAGGTTGGGGCTTGCTTGGTGTGGTGCTCTTGGTCGGCATTCTACGGTAGTTTAATACATCAAATTGGAATATTTTATCTTGTATAAATATTTGCAAGTTTGTACTATGTTTATAAAAAATATAAATCGGCTTATGATGTTAAATTGACGTAGCCAAAGGATAAAATCTAGCTGGTTTTGGGCTAGAGAAAAATGTATTTCTGGGATCCAGACACTAATCATGACTTCATTACGATGATTACGTTATTGTTTAGAAAACTAGTTGACAAAAGTGTTTTTACTTAAAGTTTTGAGGCAGAAAAAAAAAAGAACATAGAAAAAGCTACTTTCTTCACATCAATATAAAACCCATAAAATTTTGAGATAATTCTTGGGATTGTTCAAAGTTAAAATCAATTTTAAGAAAAAAAAATGTGTGTATACCAAAATTCCGGAAGGCTTTTGTACGCTATTAATTTGACACGATGAGAACAAATTGTTAACTATTATTTTCAAAATTTTTAATAGCCTAATATTTCTTAAACATTCATAGAGATTATATTTTTTAATGCAAATAAAACCTGTTAAAGGTTTATTTTCAGCCTGCTTGGGTTTGTTTCGAGTTGCCTTTATAAAAATCGACTGCAAAAAATAAATAAATAAATAAAGCTTTGAAATTGAATCACTGATCTACATTCTGATTGGTCTGTGAAGGAAACAGCCCTATTCTGGTTAACAACCAGTCAACCACTAAATACTGGAAACCGCGTGAGACTTTTCTGGCAGAATACTCATAAGCTAGTTTGATAATTTGATACATATTGGAATAAAAGTCAAAATTTGATGTATTTATGGACCGAACATAACAAATTGACAAATTAAACAAGCATTTTTATACAAAGATACACATAAATCAATGAAGTTGAAATAGGCATTGTTGGCAGCTAGAGGGTGCATCCACAGGTTGTGGATAATGGAATGACTTCTAAATATGGGTGATGCTGCAAATATATAGAATAATAAGCATTCAAAAGACAAACCAATGACTATCCCTGTTGTGTCATCAAGGTTAGGTGTTGATACCAAGGCTAGACCCACAGCTTATAACTGTGGGAGCAAATATGCAACAGAGAAAATAGACCTATGGCATAGTAATAGATAAAAAATATACAGTTAAAATCTATTTACCCTGTTACTGTTTTATGCAGGATTCTAAGAGCAATGAAAATATTATATTTTTATGTCTAAAAATCAGCTTTACTAAAGTGGAGTAAAAACAATAATTCTATAGGAAAAGGTTTAAATGCTTTACTCAATGGAGTAAAAATAATAGATAAGTTTTAGTTATTAATAATTAAATATTTATTCAATAATAAATTGTTGTACAATATTGTAGTTAAAAATTCAGTGTCTTCCAATAAAATAAAAACCTATACCGGTACTAAAAAGAGTCATTCCCGAAGATAATAAATGTTTTAAAAAAAAAAAAACTCTAAATAAGGAATCCAGAATTTTAGTTCGTTCATGAACTGCTGTCTATAAATATCATTAAAATATATGAGTGTAATAAGACAAAGTACAGTGACATCCCATGTTTCAAAGGAATGACTTCCAGAATTTAAAAAGTGATGGACTGTTTGCAAGCTAGGCAGGGGCGTCAAGATTCGGAGAATGACAAGTAGGCAACATTTTTTTTTCAGATCAAAGTTAAATATTTATCGTTAATGATAAAGAATAAAGATGCACCAAAGACATCTAATGTAGCCTTTGTTTGTTTGGTTATTTTTGTTCTCATTGTCATTCACTGATTTTGTTAGCCAGTTCCATTTAAGTTTATTTTTAACACTTGTAACCATCAATGATTTTAATTTTGTCAACAGCTTTGTATAAAAGAGTTGACCACAGTAAACATATAGGCCTAATATTTTTAATTAAATAAATTGAAGTGGCTGAATAATGTCGCAGTTAAATGACATAGGCTAATTGATTATATTGGTGCTAAAATTCATTTAAAATTTTGAATTATGTATCATACCTACACTTTTTTAATGACAAATTAAAAAATCACTATGATAAAAATGAAAAAGACAGATTTCTGTTTATTGGAGGAAAACCACATCTTTGCAAAGCATTAGGCTATACAAAATTGTAAAATTGTTGGGATATTTTGAGTTATTACAGATAAAACATATTTTTTTAAAATTTATTATTTAAAAACTAAAAAAAAAAAAGGTCCCTGGAAAAACCTCAAGCCCAAAGCCCCCCCCCCCCAGAAAGTTAGATTCGCCCTAGGTTCAGATAATCTAAATATATGCCCCAATTACAAGCTATTCAGATAAAGAAGTAGAATAATTTTGTTTAGATGTGCAGAATTTGTACATGATAAAGTTAGGCAGTCTTACAACAAAATTATTATAGATGACATCTGTAACATTTGGAGTACTGTACAGCAAAAAGATGAGAATTCAATGGAAAGATTTGGGATTCAGTCATGGTACCAGAAGGGTGGAATTTTCAGAGACTAATAATATGATAATCATGAATTCAATTTCAAAAAGCCTCCAATTAAGAAATGAATTTAGAGTGACCAGCCGAGTGAATAATCAAATTGATTACATTCTAAAACAATAAGAACATAGTGCAAGACATCTCAGTGCTAAACTGATTAAACCCAAGTAGCAATTACAGGCTACTAAGGTCCATATCATTCTAAACCAGAACTTACAAGGATTTACCGTAATTTATAAAATGAAGTATTAGTAATTGACTGGAGAATGTTAGGACACACATATGAGATTCAGTTAGAACTTATATAGCCTAGCAGTGTTTGTAGTAGTAATAGCCTACTACTAATATTACTATAACTATTAGGCCTAATAGTAGTTATAGTAATATCGTAGTATGAGTGATAGTATTAGTAATAGTAGTAGTGGTGGTGGTAGAAATTCCAGTAGAAATAGTAGTGTTAGTAGTAAATAGTAATAGAAATAGTAATAGTAGCTGTGGTAATAATATTAGTAGTAGTGATATAAGTAAAACATCAACAAATTAACAATAGGTTCAAGTGATTACCTTTACTTTTAAAACTCCTTCCATTTGTCCCACAACATTTTCAATATTTCGTACACAGGATTGGCATGTCATGCCCTCCACTTTAATTATTACTTGTTCCTCCATTGTGAGCTATGAATGAAATGAATAAAAATATATAAATAAGAAAATAATGAAATGAAGTTTATTAAAAAAAAAATAATATGCACTTATTAGTATCATCAATTCGACATAATGTTACTATCACCATCACTATTACTAAAACAACAATCCACTACTACTAATATTACCACATACTAAGACTACAACTATAATTACTATTGCCACTAACACTATTATTTCTATTGTTACCACTATTAAAACTAAAACTACTATTACCATTAATGCTACTAATACCATCACCATTACTACTACCAATACTATCACTAATACTACAATTACAACTATCACTAATAGTAGTACTACCAAGGCCAAATACTATAACTAATACTATTGCTACAACTACCACTAATAATAGTATTACCAAGACCATTTTTGTAACAATAATGCTACTAATACCACTACTCTAGCACTATTACAAATACAACCACTACTATAATAGTTACTAATACAGTAATACCACCACTCATGCTACAAACACTACTACATTACCAGCACTTTTATCACCACTCATGTTATTACTATCACCACTACTACTATTATCATTGTACTATTACCACCATAAATAAGACTATCACTATCAAATATTATCTTTTCTACTAGTATTATCACACCCACATCTACAAATACTGATAGTTCTACTTCTTTTACCACTATTACTAGAATATCACTATTACAATTAACCACCACCATCACTATATCTACTACTATCAGCATGTTTCAACTAGAATTATTACCACTATCACACTACTGCCTCCACTACGACTACTACGATCCCAAAATTATTACATAACTTACTGTATATCACAACTGCCACTATAACTTACTAATATTGCTATTACTACTATTATTTCTACTACCACCATCACCACCACTTTAACGACTTTATCACCAACATCATTACTATACCCACCATTAGCACCACCACCATAACAACCACTTCCATTACTATTATTCCATTACTACACTATCAATACCACTAATATCACAACTAATCAATACCTAGGGTTGAAAATGATAATGACAAAATATAATTGGGCTCATTAATAATTATTTTGCTTTTTTTCTAGCTAACTACAAGTAAATATTACTTTTTGAAAAAGCATCAAGTACAAATACAAGTAGGTTACATTACTTTTAATCGTTTTCAATATTAAAATTACTTTAATCATTTATAATATTGCAATTAATTTTGATAATGGTGACAAAATTTTGGTAAATGATAACTTTAATGACAAATATTTTAGAGAATTCTTTGTGTTGGAAGTTTTGGCGAAGGAGATTTTTGAGAATGGGGTCAGACCTCGGAGATTTTGATGATTAAGTTAATTTATTATTAATTTATTTTTTTCATTTTTCCAAAACTAATTAGCCTTATTATTTAATATTTTTAGCATGTATTTATGTATTTTAATTTATTGGATTTTGGATTACTAAACATTTTTCGATCATACATTTTGTTGTTAGTATTTAATTAAGTTATACAGTATGATGCTGGTAAAATTCACAGTACGGTACAAATAAAATTAACTTTTAAACTTCAATATAGAAATACCGTAGTTTTAAAAAAATTGTTTCATAACTGATTTTTTTTTTTAAATTGATAAACTCACAAAAGTAGTTATTGCTACAGTAGGTATTTTTATCTGTTAATACATAAATATCTATTAAAAATAAGAAGGTTTATGTTTCTGTAAGCTGTAACTTTAAAAAGAACTAAGATCAATGATTTAAAATAAATCAATATGATTGGCATATGAGGACCATGGTTTCATCCTGAATTATAATAAAACCCTCAAAAGGATAATATATGCAAGCCTTATATTATAAAATCAAAATTTTACTATAAAGAGTTTTTATTGGTTTATTGCATATTTTAAAATAATAATATATTACAACCTAATGATTCTACTTTCTAGAAATTTAACTAATGAAAGTAACATATATTTCAGCAAGGTGCTTATAAATTTGGCAAAATATTCAGACACAATTTTTATTTATACTTTCATAAAAAATAAATTTTGTTTTGTTATAAATTTAATATGCAATATAAAATTATATACACCACACATAGTTGTATCCATAAAATACATCTTTATTACAAACACAATATATTTTTTATTAGATGGTACCGGTAATAGAATCATAATAGAAATGAAACAAAAATTAAATAAACTAATAAAAAAATTAATTTTACCGACAAAATCTCCAAGCTTATTCGCTAAAATCTCCGACTCCACTCTCAATAATTTCCGTCACTAAAACTTCCCACACAAAGAATTTCCCCAAATCTCCTTTGCCAAAATCACTTTCACCAAAATTTCAAGTCTCTTCACTCCCCCTACACCAATAACCTTTTATTTAAATGTTAGATTAGCAAACTATAAACTGATAAGGTCAATTTTTTTTAAAAAAAATTTAAGTTACTGTGTAAAATATATGAAACAAAAAAGAAATCAAAGAAAATTTTTTTACAACTATTTTGTCACACTTTGATAAATCAAGCAGTTTAGGGAGTTTTTAGGTTACTTTCAAAATAACTGGAAAACCACAATTTAATTACCGTAATAAATCAATAATTATACCCTAAGAAAACAAATGAAACAATTATTGGTCTGCTGTGGTCTAATATTTAACATTCAAACTGTATCCAAATTAGTGGATCAATGAACTCAACCTAACATATTTTGATAGCTTAGGTTTAGAGAAAAAAAATATCATTATGCAATGAATGACCAATGCACTACTGATTATTTTAAGAACATATGTATTATATTACATTGTAATATAATATAGCCAAATCTTCATTAAATGAAGATTCTTTGTATAGAATTACACAAAGAAAAATAAAAAAATTATTGATAACAGCCAGAATGAATAAATTTCATAAATCATGGTGTTTTATCCATGTTGTTTATCAAATATTTCTTCATATTAGCCTCTTTCAACAAAAAAGTTTAAATTATTCTGATCTTTTGAGATTATGTAAAAAGGCGGCATGCTTCACATCACACTCAAACTACAATAGCTACTGCCATTTTTAAATTCACATTAAAGCAGAAACATAAATCAATCTAAATCAGTTTCTACATTTTTATATTATTTTTTAAACTTAGAGGTAAACAAATAAAAACACAAATTCTTAGACAAAATATATATAATATGACGATCAGGTTTTATTGTTTTATTATTTTGTTAATTAGTGCCTTCAGCGATAGCTGAGTTGATTTCAAGTTATAATTACTTTCTTAATATAGCATTTATTTATTTATTTTTTTTGAAGGGACTTTCACCCTTCAAAATATATTTTATTCTAAAGAAAAGAAAATACACAACTTGCAAATGTATTAGTTACAATACTTCTTGAAAAATACACCTTATCAAGAAAAAAAAAAAGAAAAATGACAATAATTTTAAATCCAAAATTACAACATTTTTAAAATCAATTTAATTCTTAAAAAAATAAAATTAACTTTTTCCTTTTATAATTTTAAAAGGATTACAAAGATTTAATATAAAACCAAATAATAAAAAGCTATTATATCATAAATGTTTTATTAAAAACAATCTGATCAATCACCAAATTTAATTATCTCTTGAAATATTCAAAATCACCTGAATTTGCTGATTAGCCTAACTAATTAACATTATTTATTCATTTATAATTTGTATGTAGGCCAAGTTTTTCCCCATAATATAAAACGGAAATCGCACATACAAATTCTGTCTGTAATTGCATATTGGAAAATTGCTGCTGTCTTTCCAGCATATACTTTTATTTGCTCCATTTATTGTTTTCTGTTTTATATCGTTGGAGAGGCAGTGGCCTTTTACAGGTGTACAGACTCCCCAAAACGGTATCCTACGGTGTCAGGAGAAGGGCTTTTTCTTTATACAATTTATTCTGTTTAGTTCCAGTCAATAAAGTCGGAGTTTGTTTACAGTCATCTATTCAACTTTTCACACCGTGTAGCATCTGACTTCAAAACAGTTGAAATGCTATATCGGCTCCCCAACCATTGGACCTTATTACAATGCAGATACCTACGTCCAAATTGGAAAAGTCAGCTACCATTGAATAACTGTTTCCTGAACTACCAGGCCATACTCTGTTATTACACGATCGCCAGGAGACATCCAGGCATAATGTATTGGAAGAATACGGAACTCCTTTAGTGGAATTATTTTTTTTTTTCCTTCATTGAATTCACAACATAGGTGTTGACAATGTGCTCTTCGTGTATAATTAGTCTAAGCTGCTTCCTTTTCTTCATCGGAGAAACATGGCCAGGTGTGGATGGTCAAATTGACTATAATAAAATTACTTTTTATAAACTTTACCTGTGCACCTCTACCTGTGCCGCCGTTGTGCACTTAGCAAACAGTTTCATGGACTGCTCAGATCATTTTTTTTTCACCTCAAGAGGCAATTTTTTTCTTATGACATAGCCTTATGAACATTAATTAGTTGGTGAGCCCAGGAGAAAAAAATTGTCTACTATCGACATAGATAAACAAAAATAGATAAGGGTACTGTATATGCAGTATAGGCTACAGTATATTGTAAGAATAAAATAGAGAATATTTCAAACTATCAATTGATCAACACTTGGCAAATACCATTGCTGAGACCAATGCAGCTGGAGAGAGAGATAGGAACTTAATTTTGTTTGGTGTCGGACCTGTCGGTGATGCTTTCATGGTTGCTAATAACTTTGTTGATGATGGTCAAATCATGTCTAGCATATGTAAATCATATCGACCAGAAGACTATAAAATAGATCATAAAAGACCGGGAAAACCTAATAAAGGTAACAATAGACCCATTGTACTAACCTTTGACTCCCCTACTCTAAAGTGGAAATTCTTTGCCAGACGACACTTAAATATCTCCAAAAATTCAATTCTGAAAAAATATTGATATATTTTGCCCCAGACAAATCTATTCAAGAACGTGATCAATATAAACTGCTAAAATCTGAGCTAATAGCTAGGTAAAAACAGGGTCATGCAATGGTAATTTATAAAAACAAAATAATTGAAAATACACTTTACCTAAAAATTTGCTTTTATCTAGATCCTCTATACAAAACAATATTCCATCATTAAACTCTCTAACAATTCAAACCACCACTGTTCCCAATACAATTTCTCCCGAACTCAATATCAGTAATCAATAACAATCAGCCAGAGGAGAGGTTGAGCTGTTAAATCTTTTCACTAATATCAGATCTGTGTTAAATAAAACAGATGAACTAGACTTATTGATAAAAACTAACAAGCCAGATATCATTCTAATTACAGAAACCTGGCTCACAACTGAAATTTCAAACGAACAAATTTATATGGCAACTATAACCTAATAAGGAAAGATCGTCTTGGAAAAAGAGGTGGTGGGGTGTTATCATAATACAAAGACAGCCTTGATGTGGATATTGTAACCTCCTTTGAAAGTCTAGATGAATCCATCTGGTTCTCCTTGACTATTAATAATTATAAGGTCCTAATCGGCTGTACCTATAGATCTCCAGACAAAACCGCTTGCAAGAACAAACTACACTCCAGTCCATATACAATGCATATAATTATCTAAAAAAAAACTTTCAAGACATCATTATCTGTGGAGATTTTAACTAACCAGAAATTAACTGGACTAACTACTCTACCTCTTTGAACTCAAATACTTTTCAATATGGTATCCTTGATTTTATTGACAAAAATCAACTTAAAATATATCATTCCACGCAAGATATCAAGGTTCCAGTTCTGCTACTTTAGACTTACTACCGGTACTAAAAAAAAAAATCCAGATTATCTTTTTAACATAAAATCTTCTCCTCCTTTAGGCAGTAGCGATCACTCTCTTATACCATTCTCAATAATACTGTCATATACTTCAACTAGATTAAACAAAGATAAAGCAATTCAAAAGATCAATTATAACAAATGTAATTATAAAATCACAAACAATCTTCTTCAAGATAATGTCCCTTTGTCTGAAAATCTATCCACTATTCAAACAGCCTATCATAAAACGATGAAAACTATTAAAACTAATTACTTTCCAAGATCCAATTTCTATATCAATGACAGATGAAAACCTCCATGGATGGACAAACAGCTAGATGATGCTCAAAAAGCTAACACAATATTCAATAGCTAAAGATCCATCACTTTATAATATTTATAGACACCAGAGGAACATAGTTAACTCTCTAATTAAATCAAAGAGACTTAAATTTGAACATATTATTAAAAAATCAACTATTAATATATCGTATCTTTACAAATACCTTCATAACTTTACGCCATCAACAATAACCAAAATTACCTCCGAAAATGATCAATCACTAACTGACAATCAACTAATTGCTAATG
>PXIH01S0031713.1:16363-26731 GCA_003024985.2 Euperipatoides rowelli
TATATAGAAGTTTTCATGAATTTCCATTATCACTGGGTAAACTAACTTTGTAAAACTAAAAACAAAAATTGTTTGACAAATCATGTAATTTTTCCCCCAGATTTTGTATTTCAAGAAGACTGAAAATACAAAAGTATTTTGTATTTTAGATACTTTAATTTTGAAAATGTTTTGTATTTCAAATGGCAAAATGTTTTTTATTTCAAATGCATTTTTGGGGGAGTATTTTGTATTGTATTTCACATACATTTTTTGAGTATTTTGCCTAAGTCTTTCAATTATATTTAATTTTTTTATCATGAAAAGGACGTAACCAATTATAAGCTACATTCAAAACATTAAACTACCATACAGATTACATTATTTACCGAATGATCAAAAACATTTGGAGGAGGGGGAAGCACTTGTCATACCCCCTATGTAAGCATGACCCTGTGTGGTTGTGAATTCCATGTAGGTAAATAATTAATTAGCTATTTTTTTCATGGATAAATGAAAATATTAATGTATAAAATTCAAAGATAAAAGAAGTATGCATAATTCTTACCTGTTGTATCTTTTTTTCTAAATCATTTATTTTATTTTGCAGCATAAGCAGTTCATGAAGTTGTTCCTTAAAAAGAAATACTTCTGTCTGTAATATAGGAATGTCTTGTAATATTTTGTTAACATCATGTTGATTAGTAAAATTATCTTCTTTTTTAACTAACCAATGTAATTCATCCTGTTGTAATTTTGTTTCAAAACTCTGAATTCTTTTTACTAGTTCATCTATACGTAATTCAACAACCATTTTAAATTTGGTTTCGAAATTTTGACTATGTTTTAATAATTCATTTTTATGCTTGTGGCTTTCTTGCTCCAATTTCTGAACATTTTTCTGTAACTCTTCAAGGCTGAAGATGTGATCTTCATACAGCTTTTTTGTTTCAATGATCTCTTCATCCATTCTTTCCTGTTTAGATTGCAATTCATGATAATTCTCCAATAGTTGAATATTCTGATATTCATTTAAATCATCCAAATTCTTTTGTAACTCAGTAACATAGTTTTGTAATGCTTGTATCTCCAAATTTTTGGTTCTTTTAAAACCATTTAGTTGATCAGTTAAGTCTTTATTTTTTTCTAACAATTCATCTATTTTTATTTGATTTTTTTGTTCTGAAGCTAAAAGTTGCTTTTTTATTATATCTATTTCCTTTGATTTTGATAAATTATTTACCTCCAATTTTAAAATTCTTTCATCTAATGTTTTAAAAAGTAAAAGAAGTTTTTGTTCACCTTGTATCTGATCTAAATCATAAAAATTAAAAAAAAAAAATCATTCGAATTTCATACAATGTCCAATAATGATTGGCAAAAAAAAAAACTTCCTCTTTCCACTCCAATGGCGATTCTCAATCACCATTTTCAATTTAGTAGTTGCACTCCAAAGTCGATTCTGAATCGCCATTTTCATTTCCTTGTATTTCAAAACCAATAATTATTATTATATCCACATATGCTTCAATTACTATTTTTTTTCGTTTCAAAGATTCAAAATATATTTGTCTTTAATTATCCAAAGAGATTTTAAAAAATGAATTAAAAGAATACTAATCTTAATTTTTTATTAAAAAAAAAATATTTTTCATTTTTATTGTGGAGCTGTAGAAACCAAATTCTCTGAATTCAGTGGAGTGGAAAGGGTTAATTAAAAGAAAGGGTTATTTACAAAAAAAAAAAATTTAAATTTATTTTTCTTAAATTCTACAGTATACAATTAAAATTCAAAACATTTACTAATTCTGAGTAGCATTTACACTAATTTTAATGCACACATTAAACAAGATTAATTACTAATTATTTTAGAATTAGTCTACTATAATAGTGATCCAGCAATTTTTAGTGCATGTAACAATTTATTTACATAGACTATTGCATGAAATAAACAAAAATAAATAGGCTGCTGTATTTAACATTTTCTTTTAAACAAAATTATTGTCACCCTTAATTTGTTTACTTACACATACTACTAAAATTTGGTATTATTCAAAATTATTTCAAAATAATTTTGAAACATAATAAATAAGTAAATAACCATTATCAAACATAACTTAGTTGTTAAATTTACCTTTATCTTCAGAGTTAGATGTTAAAGCTGCATTCCAACGAAGAGGATCAGGGGTAGTATCCATCCTGAAAATGAAAATATTTTTATATTTCTTAGTATAAAATTAAGCCCCCTTCCCCCCTGCCCCCCTCCCAAAAAAAAAAAAATCATAAATGCACATTCATCCCTTCTGGTCCCAATTGTCTAACTTAATCTATTTTATATGTTTCAGGAAAGTAGAACAATCACTGCAACTTTTAAAACGATAGTATCGAGTTCACTCTAGAAATGTTTTGTTTGCCTTCATTGGAATCAATCTACATTATACATTAATGTTTATATACTGTATAATGTACACCTATAGACTATATATATATCTGATAGATCAATCTACTGAGCAATCCATATATCTATCTACAGAGCAATCTCTCTCTCTCTACTGAGTGGTGCCTCTATTCTGACCCCCTCCACAATCCTCTATCTATCCATCTCTCTTTATCCATCTCTCCTTATTCACTCATTATCTATACACCACTCAGATTGCAATGACATATGACAGAATAAAGAGGGACTTATGTACAAGGGTCTCCAGATGAAATTAATAAATGAAAGGAACATTTGTTCATCATATTCACTGTCATCTTACCAGCCACATCACCTCACTAGGTGATGTGCTGGTAAGTCAGAGATGAAGATCTTTCTAATCTTCATCTCTGACTGTTTAAAAGTTCTCTATTTTACTTTCTTCTCATAATTACAAAATTTGTCATATCTAGAAAATACTCAAGACTGACCTCATCATCTCCTTTCTTTTTGTCATTTTTACCATCATCTTCACTATCATAATCATCTTCAATATTAACAGCCTCCTACTTATCTGTTGAATCTATTTCTCTATCTCACTTGCTTTTATCTTCCTGTCAATGTATTCATTATCATCATTTTCAATACCATCTTATTTATTTGCTTTGAATACTCTACCTTTTTATCAATCTTTTCATAACCATCTAAATACTTTAGACATTTATCATTGAACACTTTGTCACTGTACCATCTATGCTAGTGATTTCACTTTTGACTATTTCTAATTTTTAAAATCCTAAAATTCTTTGAATGGTTCCAATGTTTTCAAATTTTTAATTTGTTGTAATCCCAGCAACAGGATGTAGTGCAACGTGAAAATTACATCTGCAAAATAATCAAATAACTCTTGCAGAAAAATTAGAGCAATAAATAAATTATCCTAATCCAAAAAAAAAAAAAGCCTAATTTATTAAATAAATGTTAAGAAACGACATATTTTTTAATAAAATATTACAGTTAGCTTTAGATATAAAAAAAAATATGTTGGGGCAACCATTTTGAAACACTGCACAACTCTTGATGTCAGTTCATGTGCACTTTGTATTGTGAAACAGTAAAACAAAATTAACTAGTCTCTCAAATTTTCAATAGGGCTATCCGTTAAATCTAGGTAGGCCTACACATGGGAAATAAAAACTGAGAATTATATCTCTACAGATTATTTAGTCATGGAGAGAGATGTGACCAGAGAAATGTGATAGATCCATTTCTTGGAAATGATTAAAATTTGGTGAAAGCGGCAAAGCCCTGTTTCGATATCAAGTTCTTCTAGTTGACTACATTTTTATCAAACATAATCTTTGATTCAAGATTCATGTTAATTTCATTGTTATTTGGATTTTTCTTTTTTATTTTAGTTAATTATTAAATTTACTTAATCAGGTAGACCGCTGGGTGATCAGAGCTGAAAATGGAACCTAAACTACTCTCTGCGATTTCAGTGAGAATCACAGCCAATCATTCACGACGCTAATATTATAGTTTCAAAGTCAAGGTCCTACGACATCATAGGTAGTCAGGGAATTTTGGCAAAAATCAGAAAATAATTAAAAAAAGTAAAGTAGTTTGTGCATTAATTTGCGCATCTTAATGAGCTTAAATGCAGTTCATAATCAGTAGGTATGACATCATGCAGATCTAATATAGTTCCAAAGATCAAGCTCTTCAGAAAGGGGCCTGGGATTGGATCAAAAATCAAAAAATGATAAAAGTAATGTAATTAACATATGGATTTGCACACTTTAAAGAGTGTGCATCCAGTTCAAAATGATAGGTATGTCATAATGCATATATATATCATAGCTCCAAAGATCAAGATCCATAGATCATTGGAAAAGGGGGATGGCAAAAATTAGAAACAGATAAAAGTAAAATATTTCACACATCAATTGGCACACCTTAATGAGCTCACATCCAGTTCAAAATTGATAGGTATGTCATAATGCATATATATATCAAAGCTCCAAAGATCAAGGTCCATAGATCATTGGAAAAGGGGAATGGCACTTGGTCAAAAATCAGAAAAAGATAAAAGTAAAATATTTCACACATCAATTTGCACACCTTAATGAGCTCACATCCTGTTCAAAAATGGTAGGTGTGATGTCATTTCTACCTAGCCTATATGTACTGAAGCATGAGGTCATGTGATCATCAATACAGATTCCTCACCCTCTCCAAAATAGTAAAAAAAATGAAATGAAAAGTTCTAAATTGATGGAACACCATACTGCACATCCAAATGACATCATTTGTAGCTCATATTATCCAGAATTCATTGCTGAACAAATGCCCATTGAAAAATAAGAAAACACAATTGCCACCATCTTGGATTTTTCAAAAATACCCAAAATGCATTGCCAATGATCCCAAAAGTATTCTGGGTAAAATTTACAAAAATTTCCAAAGTTTTCTTTTGGCAAACTTTGGAAATGATGTCATTAAAAAGCCAAATATGCAAATGACCCCCCCCCCCCACACCTTCAGAAAACTTTGGATATGCAAATGAGATGATATTACAATTGCGAATTTTCAGAAATGTTTTGGGCCAATCCGGGTCTTTTCAAGATGGTGGCAGAATTTTCGATATCGAAAATGACATCATATGCCCATCATATTATGATGCATTCTGGGTATTATTATGATGCATGCTGGTATAGAACATTGATATGTATCGATTATATTGATCGATATGTATCAATTATCGATCGATTAATCTATCAATATATATCGATATCGATATTTATCAATATTATCAATATTTTTCAAAACAAAATTAGAAAATAGTGTAGATTATGATGTATGTTGGGATAGATTAGAATGCTTCATGGGATAGATGGTCTACCCACTTCAAAATTTCTGGGTCAATCCAGGTCATTTCAAGGCGCATGATGGGATAGAGTATCACAAGGTGCATGCTGGGATAGAGTATCGCAAGGTGCATGCTGGGCTAGATGTCAAATTTACTGGGCCAATCCGGGTCTTTTTCTAAGTGACATCATTGGATGCGCAGAAACGATGTGACATTAACTTGATCATTTTTTTAAAAAAAAAAATTGCAAAAATTAAAAAATGGTAGAGGGGAGGGCTGGGTGTTTAGAATACGTGGGTACGATATCATACATGGCATCCGGGTACTACTATACACCTTCAATACAAATTTCAAGTTGCTAGCATCTACCGTTTTGGTTTTAATCACATAAAACTAAAATAGCACACTTTAGGTGGAGAGAGAGGGGGGACACCAATCTGTAAATGGAATAGATATTTGAAATCCTTATGATTTGTAGATCATGTTAAAAAAAATTGAAATCGAAGCATTTTTAATATTAGAGTTACTTTTTCTCAAAGTGATCGTATATACTGTATATTAAAATGATTGACAGCTCATACATCAAAGCTGACCGCCTGATAGTGCATATCAAGGTTAGAAAAAAAAACTCGACCAATGTTAATTAAAACTTAAAATTACATAGCTCATGTTCTATAGAAGCTAGAGACTCAAGCCATACATTTTTTGATTGCTATTTTCAAGGGCTATTCAGCTAACGGTAATTTTTTATTTTGTATAACCGGCATCTATTTGATTTTTAATTAAAACTTCATACTTCCTTTTTAGAGTACTACTCAATTCACCGGCTCATGCTCATAAATCTGTAGATAATAGCTTAATCTTTTAACGACTTACTAAAGATTTTCTAAACACATCATAATTAAAAGGCATAAAAAAAAGTTATGGAGCAAAGGGGGAATGGAGGGAATGATAACTAATTAACTAAATTTAATATATTATAAGTATAATAATAATAATAATAAAAACGTACCGTATTTTAAAAAATGGTTAGGTAGAAGTTCCATACTGCAACATGTTCCAAATTTTAAGTGAAATAATTTATTTCCTTATGGATACTAAAGCATTATCAAAGTACAAAGAGATTACCAAAGTACAATCAGATTATCTTTATTACTTAATCCTTTTTATTGATTCCAGATGTAGCGCCTGCAATNGCCGCTTTATCCTTTGTACATAGGTTAGTTTGTATATACAATGTATTTTTAAGTTTAATATGTTATTATTTTTTATTTATCATTTTAAGATCTGTCTGAATGAGTGGACGAATATTGACTTTTGCGAACAGCAGTTTATTATCCATATTTAAGCGAACGCTTCGGTGATCTAGGCTGTTCTTAGGGCCTATGGAGCTCACTTTGTTTTGGCAGTAGACTATTTATGGTTATTTTTATTGGATTGTATATTCTGAAGAAATAATATTTAATTAGACTTTTTATTTGATTCTTGACTTTTATTTCAACAACTTATGTTCATTTTGTTTCACTAGTACAGTCGGCAATTGATGCTTGTAGACTCGGTTCTTAAACGTTCCAATAACGTCTGTAGAGTGTTTTGAAGTACCATAATGGTTTCTTTCAATCTTCCAGTTTAGGATAAGGATACATTGCGTTCTTGATTGGTGGCTTAGAGGATTATGTTTCATCTACACAAATTTTTTTGTTTCTTCGTATGGATATCATCTGAATTATATGTTTAATGAAACTGACTTTATTGGGTTGTATAAGAACATCTCCAAAATAATTTATTTTGTCCTTCATTTAAGAATGCTGGATTTTGAAGTGGTTTATTTGTCTGCTGTCATTAACTTTATTTTATATTTTTGATTTATCTAATCATCTTATAGTTTGGAAAAAAGTGTAAATTAGGCACATATTCTGCGGGCCTTTTAAGAATACAACTATCAGGTAATACGACAGAGGTGCTAATGTGTAATGTGCCAAATTATGTATCTTGCTTTTGTTTCATTTTTTCTGGCATCTGGTTCAAAATGTTTATTCTTGTTTCATAGTGGGTCTAATTTTCCACATTATTTTTATTTCTTTTTTAACCCCACCTGATTAAAACTGTTTATCCTACTCCTTATCCATGTTTTTTTTTTCAGTTTTAAATTGTTGATAATAAAGAGACATAATATTCTTTTTTTAACTGCCGAAGGCATTTTTTCTTTGTAATTTTTTATAGTTCTTTGCGTCACTTCGACAAGTAATAAAATTTACTAAAAGTAATTTTTTAGAACTATTAATGTACGGTACTATAAAATGTGAGCATCTGAGTGATCGATTAAATCGGATAATAAAACAACCATTTTAGTCATATTAACTCTGAGAGACTATTTATTTACAAGCTCGTGAATGTGGGATTCTCTTTTGGACATAGAAGCTGCGCATGCGCTTTAAGCGGAACAGACAAATTAGGCAAAAACTGAGGTTTCTAGACATTTTTTTAAAAAAATGTTCTCTGAGAGAACCTTAGAAGACATCAAGACACGTCTTTTTTCTTCTTACAAATGTCGCTATGACACAGTATAAAGCCTGCAGATGCCGACAAAGTGCGGCCGGCTGACTGGTCCCAATAAGATCCAATTTTATGTAAAATTGGGGGTATTGAATATTTGGAAAACCACAACTCCTTTTTGAAATCTGTTTTCACTCATGTGTATGGCATCATTAGTATACCTTAAGTTCTGAATTTCATGTGAAAATCTTCAGGAACGACGTCGCAATTAAATCGAAAAATTCACAATTTAACACAGTGTATATTGGGCGAGACATAATAAGGCAACGACTGTTGCCTTAGATACAATCACTTTGAGAAAAAGTAACTCTAATATTAAAAATGCTTCGATTTCAATTTTTTTAACATGCTCTACAAATCGTAAGGATTTCAAATATCTATTCCATTTAAAGATTGGTGTGCCTCCTCTCCCTCCCCCTAAAATGTGCTATTTTAGTTTTATGTGATTAAAATGAAAACGGTAGATGCTAGCGACTTGAAATTTTTATTGAAGGTGTATAGTAGTACTTGGATGCCATGTATGATGTCATACCCATGTAATCTAAACACCCACTCCTCCCCTCTACCATTTTCTAATTTTTTGGATTTTTTTTTTTTTTTAAATGTTCAAGTTAATGGCACATCGTTTCTGCACATCCTATGATGTCACTTAGAAAAAGACCAGGATTGGCCCAGAAAATTCAACATCTATTCCAGAATGCACCTTGCAATACTCTATCCGATCATGCACCTTGAAAAGACCCGGATTGGCCCAGAAATTTCGAAGTGGGTAGGCCATCCATCCCATCAAGCATTCTAATCTATCCAGCATACATCATAATCTACACTATTTTCTATTTTTTTTTGATAAATATAGATAAATATCGATAATATCAATAAATATCGATATCGATTATGATATACAGTATATATCGATAATCAATACATATTGATAATCAATACGTATTGATGTTCTATACCAGCATGCATCATAATATAACCCAGAATGCATCATAATATGATGTCATATGCCCATATATGGGCATATGATGTCATTTTCAATACCGAAAATTCGGCCACCATCTTGAAAAGACTCGGATTGGCCCAGAAACGCTGTATTCTATCTACTATCAGAAGTGACATTATTGTGACATGCGCATTCTGATTGGTTGGCAAGAATCAGCCATTCTGCTGATAACTCTTGATTTAGTTGTAAATCACTTAATTAGACTAAGCTACCAGCATATGAAAACTTACTCCAGTAAAATGAAATGGTCTAAAATAGCTATTTAAAGTATCATTTTAAAATTAAAAAGAAATATCTATATTTATATATAATATATAGCCTGTAGAAACTATAACGACATAAAAAAATGGAATTTTTTAACTTTATAACAATACAAATTATTTCAGTCACCACTGCCTACTTTAAAAATTATAAGTGNTCTCAATAATATTATTAGGCTACAATGTTTATGTTTTTGAAAACATTGTAATTTTTTTTATTTTCTGGGCACAAAATTTCCCAATGGGTGCCATTTTTCGAAAGTGGGTGGCACAACGGTTACATACTTCCTATGTTAAAAGAGGCGACGTCAGTCATACTTACCTTGATAAATATTAAAGAACTTTTTAAATGATTAACTCTGCCAGACTGCATATCACATTGTAATCTAGAAAGATTGATAACGTTACGGTTTAAAGTTCATCCGATGTAGCATACTCATCCGTTCTCATTTTTCCGCAGAAGATTTAATGAAAAATAATAGTCAGGATATTTTTAGGCTATAATAGACGGCTATTTGTCAAGCTTTACTTTCATCAGATTTTACACGGACTTTATTTTTTTCATCATTAAAATAAACAGCATTTGATTAATTAATTATTCAAACTGTTATGTAAATGCTATCTTATCTTTAAAAAAACTTTCAGGACTGCAAATTTTATAATCGGAATTCCCCCTCCCCCAGACTGCAATATTTTAAGGTTTACTAAAATGTGTGCAATTTCTTTCTGCTTTATCTAATTGTAATAACTTTTGGTAATTATTATTTTTATAAGGTTGCCTAAATTTTTAATGCAAAAAATAAAATAAAATTGTATCATTTTTTAATAAATTATGATGTCATAAATCTGAAGGTTTTAAATATAGGCTACGTACAACTGATTTATGCTATTTTAATTACTCCAATTAACTTTCTTTTTGGTACCCCTTATCTTGAATAAGTTTAGAAGATATGTATAAATTTTGTGACTTCACAAAAAAAAAATATGCTTATATAAATATAGCCTAACTATTTTTGACAAAAAGAAAAAATATCAGATTTACTTTTATTACTCAACTTTCCAAATTCTCTACATTTCATTCAATTACAATTATTTTTGATAATAATCATATTTTATTAGATACATAGACTTTTTATGCAAATAATTTAAAAAATTGTAAGATTAAAAAAACAAAACATGATTATTAACGTTCCTAACCGTGCAACAACTAAAACGAAGTGGCGTGTGGAATTAGTAATTTTTTCTCACAGATTTTAATATATTTTCTTTACAGTCCTAA
>PXIH01S0031716.1:2954-15003 GCA_003024985.2 Euperipatoides rowelli
GACCACTGAGTCTTTCAGACTTAGGATCAGACAATCATTTATTATGAACAAAATTGTAAAGCTTTGGAATGATTTGCCTGTTAGTATTGTTCAGGCCGATTCTTTAAACAGTTTTAAAAATAGCCTTGACAACTATTTATTTCAGGTTTTATTTGTTTAGTTTGTTTTAAGGGGTGTAAAAGTCTTCCATTAGACTTACAGTACTCCACTCTCTTATAAGATTACAAAAATGCAACTCATTTCAAGCAAATATTTATATAATTTACGTATCATATTTTTTTGTTTTTAATATTTACAGTAAAGTATTTGTTTTATTAACTATGTGAAATACATTTTAATTACCGCTGTTCAGGAACCAATTAATGCTTATTTCTTATGGTATTTCAGGTTCAAAATAGCGATGTTTATACAGTATTAGCTCATGACATTTTTTTTAACCAATTAAGAATGTTAATCAGGGACCAAATGAATTTAGTTATTTATTCATGTTCTGTATCTCCCTGATATAAAATAGCACTAATACACAAATATAATTATTTGAGCAAGAAGATGTCAAAAGTTATTTAAAATACATCACTTTAAGATTTTAAAAATTTCATCCTAAAATATTTTTTTTTCCTTTATAAGGAAAATAATTGGAACTCTATTTTCACATAAATAATTTAATCATACAATATAATACACTTCATACACTCATGAATTAAAATTTAAACAAACAACAAAATAGATTACAGATTTCAAATATTCCCTTTATATTATAATTTCTCGTCTGCTTGGAACTAAAAAATTAATATATTAAAAACAAATTTTCTCTGTGTATCTATCTGTCATTCCAAACTCTTTAAATTGTTCTCCATAATGGTTTGTACAATTAATTTGAAATTGGTGTTACCGTAGCGGTCTAGAATGAATATGTATATAAAAGGTCAAGGTCCCAGCTGGTCACATGGGAGTGCTAGGGGGGGGGGGGGGGGCTCCAAAAATCTAAATTTTTAAAAATGCTCCGATTAAGTTGCAATTGCAAATTTGGGTTACACTAAAGGTCTAGAATATGTATATAAAAGGTCAAGGTCCTACGTAGACATATGGGGGTACTAGGGGGGAATGGGGGCAAAAATCTTAAATTTTTAAAAATGTTCCGATTAAGTTCAAATTTGAAATTTGTGTTAGCCTAGATGTCTAGAATCACATAGGGTGCTAAGCAGGCCTAATTGAATTCCCCATTTTAGACAATGAAAATAGACTTGCATGTTTTTTGGGGGGATGGGGGCAAATAACATGGGAGTGTTTACCATAGTTCCAAACATAATACAAAATTCTGGGTCCAAAAAAATAATTACCATCGATTTCGACTAGTTTTTAATTTAAAATAATAATAGGATTAAAAGTCCTTCAAGTTATTCATTGTACTATAAGCCTTAAATTTCACTTTTTGTGATAACTGCGGACAATCAAATGCATGGCTAACAAAGCACAAACAAACTACAGTATATAATAATCTCCATTACTTAACCTCAGATACAGTACAAATATGTACTCAGTAAACATTCAAAGTAAAAAAACATCAGTTTTATGCAGAAAAGCATTTCTCGAAAGTACTGTGTATGTGCGCGTATATAAAATTAAAAACTGTTGAGCTTCCAAACTTCAATGCTTTATATTTCAAATTGATCAACAATATTAATAAAAAATAAAATGTAGTAATTACATGGTATTATTCAATTTCCTGAAACTCCCTAACATTGGTACTACGGTATGTTTATAATTATTTATATTAAATTTAGTTACATTGAAATCCATTTGATATCAGCTGACCTACATCTCATCTAGATCACCTTATAAAATCCATTTTCTATACAATGATTTCATCAACCATTTTAATAGTAAATTTACTAATTCTACCTAAAATCTTAGCATCCAATAATTTGGATACTAAGATTTTGGGTAAAAATAGCATCTTGGATTGTGGAAGGGGATAAAATAAAAAGCATAGAAAAATTAAGATAAAATTTTCACAAATGGTTTTTTTGCAGCATCTTAGATGTTGAAAATATTTGCTTTGGGACATTGCTATATTTCAGACTGTTGTAAATTTAATTTACTAAATAGTTTTAGTCTAATTGTAAATAATGTTTATACTGAATAATTGTTGTCATTTTCAAATTAATTTACTCAAATTTAATTTAGATTTTATTTTTAAATAAAATGGACAAAATATGGCAATATAGGACCTTGAAACAGCTTTCATTTTCATAATTCCAGGGTGTAAATTATGCAATAACTCTCAAACGTATGTATTGACAGGTCACGCTTGGTGATTATGCTTTGACATCTCCCTATTTTTCCCAACTAAACCTTGAATTGTGGAGTACTGGACTTTGTGAGTGATGGTCGATTTTCGATTTCTTTATCCATTTGGGTTTGGATGCCATCCTTATCACCATTGTAGTGTCAAGATAATAAAAAAGACATATACATGTGAGAGTGGAACTTCATTTATTTCTATAGAATATGATTGACATATTATAAATGAGTCCTTAATCTGCTTTGCAACATGGAATGCTCTGCACAAACTAATCAATACTTCTTATCCCTGAGTTGTGATAAACCGTATCAATTAAGATAAAATTTACTGCGTTATAATATATTTTATCATCTATCAAAGCCTTAGTACTTTTTTATATTCTGACCATTCCATTAAAATGAACTCTAGCTTCTTTAATAAACACGGGTTTATTGTTAAAATTTAATCTTTTTATACACTTTTATTTCATTTCTTTTATTAAATAATATCTTGAAAATCATTGCCGGCTAAAATCCCATTTCACATAAAATTATGAGGTCTGAAATTTTGAACATGTTTATCCCAAGTAACAATTTAATTTTACTATAGTATATATGCAAAATTAAAAAGAAAAAGCAATATTTCTTGTATAAAGGTACAAGACATGCACATTATGGTATTTACAAATCCCCTAGATTGATGCTTACGCCATAAAGTCCATACTCTAAAGATGTATATAAACTTACCAAATGGAGTATTACATTAAATAAGCTAGATGCGCAGAATATTAAATACTGATTTTTTTTGTAGTTATAAAAACAAAATAAGCCAAAAATTACTTTTTCGACATTGCTCACATTTGCATATACTGTAAAAATATAGAATAAATTTCTTTTGACCACAGTGAATAGTAGTAGGTTTAGTATGCAAAGTAAAAAGGATGGCAGTATTTAAATGAGAGGCACAAATCCTTAAAATCACTTATTTTGCACAATCAATCTGACACAATTTGTGTGGCTGAAAAAAAATTAAAATGAAATTTTTTTTTTTAATTGGAATGCAATTCTTACTGGCATTGTTAAAACAGTAACATATATCATTTATTACTAGTTGATTATCCATCAAGGACTTCAGTCCATGTAATTAGATCTATAATACAACAAAATCATCTTGTGAAAAATTGTTATGTTTCAAATCGTTATAGGATTATAACTCTGAAATTTTGAACATATATGTGCAAGACAACAGTTTAATTTCTGAAAATTTTATAACACAAAAAAGCAAGTTAGGGGACATGATATTGTAAAGTTGCTTCATGAATTAATCAGAGATATCGATGTGAGGTGCTGGTATTATTCCGATAGGGAATTGGAGGTTGAGGAATTATGAAGTAATCTTAGAATGTAATTAGAAGAGCTTAGATTGTAAATTTATGAAATAGTAATGGAATCAAGGATCATTTGGTCCATAGACACTGACAGGGAAAGTATAAAAACTCACAAGATAAAACATAAGAGCCTACCTGTATATTAATAATTTTGTGTTTGTTTTTGGCCATGTTATAATACTGAGTGGCCTTAGAATTAGTAGCTATTAAAGGTTAAATGTAACGATTTTTTTTTATTTTTTTTTTAAATTGATTTTCAAAGATTTTTACTAAAAAAAAAATATCAACTAGAAAAAAAAAAAATTAAAAACAAAAGTTATTTACAATTCAATTTTTAAAATAATTGTCCACTGTATACACCAGAGGAGATATTTTGTGATGTCATAGACTAGAAATAAATACAGCTTGCTATACTTAACTACAGAATATTTGCTATCTTTGTCAGCTTAAAGCTGGAAATCCTATGGACTAAATGTTTAAATACTTGTAAAAAATCATAATGAAATTCATCCTTTGTGCTATTATGATCAATTTGTTTTTTTTTAAAAAATCAAAATGACCTTTAATACAAGTTGAACATACCTCTATTTACATGTTAAATCAGTACAAAGAAAACAGCTGTAGAGACAATTTCGTCATCAAATTAATCTCAGACCCCCAAAAAATGTGAAATCTTCAATTTGTAATCTCAGACTGAGGAGAGCAATAGTCTTAATTTTATCTTTAAATAATTTTTTTTTATGCATTTTAAAAAAGAATTTCCAGTGGAATTTTTTTTAGTAATTATCTTTGAAAATCAATAATAAAAAAATTCTGTTACATTTGACCTTTAAATATAGGATATAGCCTACAATCAGGCATAACTACAAGATAGCAAAATGCTAAGGGGGGGGCTCATCAATTTTTTTTTATACACCAAGAATCATAATAATGGGGTGAAAAGCATATACAGTGTTATTGTATTGATTTTCAATTAAGTTTTATTTTTATGTTTTTTTTGGGGTAAGGAAGGTGTGAGAAAATAAACAATGCAAGTTATTTCTATGACTGTAAATTGGTCATTTAACAAGTGTTATTTAGAGTTGGCTAATTTTAAAGTTCTGCCAGTTCTGAAATGCAGGGGGCAGCACTTATCAGTGCTGCTGTTAATTGCTGTACTTGAATTTATATACTTTTGGTCCAAATTCTATACCCAATTTTTAAGGGTTAAAATATAAATATATCTATCATAAAATTAGGACTGTAGGCACCACCCCACCCAGTATGTCATCCCTATTTCATGCTCATAGTTCTGAAACTGTGTCATTGCTGCAGTCAATTTTAATAGTTTATGGTGTCAAACTGTTATATTATAAAAAATACAACCTCAGAGTTCAAATATTTGTGGGGGCATATTTACTTGAATATTATATGAAATTTTTTGATTCACAAAAAAATATACAGTATGTATACACAGTATATATTGTATATATATGGAGGTGCATTTACAGCATCTGGATACCATGCAAATTTCCTTAGCTCTTTGACTTGGCAATTAATTTCAGTATAGCGGTAGAAATTCCCCACAGATCATGGAGAAAAATATTCCTGTTTATTCCCATATTTTTAATTTTTTCTAAATATGAAATCATACAAATGGCATGAAATAAGATGGTGTTTTAAAAACAATTGTATCAAGCTTCTGATTTGAAGGTCACAAGAACAAGCGAGAGAGAATGATGTTGAACATTCTCACGTTGTTTTTAAAGCATAAAAAGTGACAATTGAAGCATAACTGATCGGACATTAACTACCCATCAAAAAAACCTGAAAATATTAAAAGTATACAAGCTGTGCACTTCTGGGTCAGATGCTTAAATTATTTTTATCAATTAGGATTTTATAAAATACTAGTTTAAAATGACGGCATCATCGGCTTGCCCGTCAATTAAAAGCCTGTCACGAGCGTCATCGGTTTGTCAAAAATGACAGAACGCAAACATCATCGGCTCGTCGAAAATTGACGAAAGCGTGACAAATGTATTAAAAATACAGTATACAGCATGCTGCTCTGGAGTAATTAGAGCTCCGTAGTTAGCTAACAAACTTCAGAGCTCCTTTTACTCTAAATTTTCAAAAATCATCACAAGGGAAAAGTCTTAAGTTGCTCAAATTAGACGAGCGTCTGAGTAGCAAAATATTGCACCCAAAACCAACCAATAATGTATGTCTGAATGTCACGATTACAATGAATAACAACAGTATTTTTTATTTACAGTCCTAACCTTACCCTAACTCCTATGAGTTAAACCCACTATGCCCCAATCCTATTATAATCAGGTGAAATAAACTTTTTTTTTATCATTTTCGATAATTTTAACACAACTTACATCAGCCCTACCGTTAACCAATCAACGGATGTTTTTGGGTGAATAGTGCAAAAGAATTTACTACCCAGTCGCTATCAAGATAACATCATTCGGATCTGCTTTAGCAGCGCTTTCAAGTAAATCAAACATCATTGCACTAGGATGAGTGGTTGAGTAGCAAACCATACCAATATACAGACATTTCTACTCTTTTATTATATAGATTCTAAAGAAAAACATAGGATTTTAGTTTTCTTAACTGAAAAAATATGAATGTTGTAAAAAAAAAAATAATCATAGACAAATGAATTTGAAAATTTATTACAAAAGGAAAACTCAAAGAAATCATATAGGATTTCATGCAGCCAAAAACATCCATCAGTCGGGCATTCGTAAATTCATATTAAATAGATGACTTGCTTCAATATCAAGTTTGCTTCAAAATAATTTACTCCTGTAAGAAAAGAGACAAAAAGAAAATGGCGTCAATATGTACAGTAACTACTGTATATATACAGTATTAACTTATAAAAAATTTATTTATTTTATTTGTATTTTATTGTATTAATTTGCCGTGAAAAGGATTAGACAAATTTTATTCGCGCATTGTCAAAATTATTTCTTAACGCGACATTTGTTATTTTATAATAAATGCTGTATTAATGATCTGATCAATAGTAAACAATGCAAAATACACTTGACAAAATTTTTTGTTGTCATGTAATTCAAAGGTTACTTGGCCACATTAGTTGAATAAAATCCAACTTTATAAATACCATAGTGAATTGTGATTTTAGTAATTTTTATTAAATACTATGATATTAATTTTTTGTTTTTCTTAATGAAAGTTTTGCCTTTAAATTTACACAAAATAATTTTAGTAGATAATATCCCTTTTCTTCCATTTCTTAAGAAAACATCTTTCCTCATTTTTTTTTACAAATTAATACTAAAATATTTTGAAATTTAAAATAGGACAATAATTTGCATTGATCAAGTATTTAAAAAAAAAAAACCTATTGTTTAGGACTTGGAGGCGAAGGCAACTAATAGCTTACAACATCTCTGTTTTTGATATTAAACAAATTATAACTTACATTCAAATAATCATTCAAATTTGCTTGTTGACCAGTCCAATTCCTTCACATTCAATTATAACAGCTTCAGTATCTGGTATTGGTTTAATCTCAAATTTAGCCTGTAAATATTGAAATTAATTAACAGTATATAAATATATATATATATACAGTATGTACCATATAAATACAATATGTATATATTATATACAGTATATATAATTATGGATATTGTATAATAAAAGTGATTATTATTTTATAAGAAAACATTATTTACAAGTTTAAAACGACTACCTTTGTTAATAAGTGAGCCACATGAATAGCTGTTTCTGTATGAAGGGTGATGGGTCCAGACCGAATTCTTGACTTTCCATCAGCTAAGGCCATAAAGATAATTAACTAAAAATTAAAAACAAATATTAAAATTAACATTAGGTTTAACAAAAAATTGAATTTGTTTATAATGAAAATGTTAAAAATCACTTGCATTAAACATTAGCTTTATTGGTCTTACAAATACAAATATGACGGACAACAACAGACTATAGTCCAGCGAGGTTGTCCCTAGTCTTGGTTAGTGTGAGCAACAGATATTCTAAACCAGTGGCTCCCAACCTTTATACATGTGAGGACCACTTTTCCAACTACATATAAGTTGCGGACCACCAGGCACCAGCACACACACACAAATATATGATTATTTATGACCTTTTTTTTGTTTGTTTTGGGTAGAAGCACCAGCCTGTATGTAATATCACAATACTATAATCAATTGTTTTAGAAAGAATTGCCAATATTCAATTTCACAAGTTATTGATTAGTTGCCAAACTAAAAATGTATAATTTTTTTTTAAATTGATAAAACAGCCAGGGACCACCTGATAATGCTCCAGGGACCACAGGTTGGGAACCACTGTTCTAAACCAAGTTTTAAAATTTTGATTACCTGGCTAATTGTGAAGCTACTAAATGTTGTACATATACAGTAATATATAAAAATGAAGAAATACTGAACAAAAATAACCTTTTAAACATTTTTTCAGTTTGATAAAAGTATTAATCTGTTTAACAAAACAAAAGCTGTAAAATAGGAAGTTTAAAACTATATCAGCAAATTATGGTCCGTAAATAGGTACTGTACATAGTTTATTGCTAATTTTTTTACTGTCCGATCTCCAGTTAAGTCTTATCTGCAAGTAAAGATCTTCACAACGTATAACATAAGAAGGAAGACTGCATGATAGACAGGGCCCCCACATCCTAATCGGGACCCCAGGACTGGAAATCCAGGTGGGGCCCTTAAATATTTTTGATAAGCTTTTTTTTGTTATGGAGCCCCTTGTTCGTGAAGATTTGATAATCTTTTTTTTTGGTTGTATGGACGTTTTGTTGCCCTTTGCTGGGCCTGAGAACCCTTGTCCAGGTTTACACTCCCCATTCTCATCATTCCTGGTCATAACTTTGTAGTTTCTTATGGAGTTTGTTTATACACTGGGCCAGGGCACTCAGCCCCAACCAACCCCCTCCCCTTTTTCATGGGAGCCTTGATAGATACAGTATACAAATAATTGAGAAAACTATTTGATTTGTTTTATCACCTAGATTTATATAGGAGGGGGTTATGGTAATCAATTTATTTAGAATTATTATAATACTGCACTGTCGAATAATTCACAATATAACCCTTTCCTAGAGTACCGGTATGTAAAGTATATTGTACTGCATGTATACAGAATACTGCAAGATTACAGTGGATATGCTACAGCACATTCTTTTTCCAGTTTTGGAAATGAAGGATCCCAAAATAAAATAGTGCATGAGTGTCCCTTGGAAGACATTTTTTAAAAAACTCTAAGCACTCGGAAAACGCTCTGAATCCAGAGAAGTAAAATTTGTAACAAATCGGAGCAGGTTCTGTTGCAGATTTTAATAAACTCCCAAGCACTATCGGAGTATGCTCTGACTACTCCAAGTAAAAACATTGGGATTCAGAGGAGTAACCACAATGCATCATAACACAATAAAAATCAAAAATGGAGGAAAATAAACTTTATTGATGTTTACATGTGCCAAATATGAGTTAATTGCACTTCACTTGCAAGCGCAGAAAATCCACTCATCTTTTAACAAACGTTCAAGTTGAGGCCTGAAAAAGTACCATTAGGACCATGATTTTGGAGGGACCCAAACATCAGAGACCCAGTGGAATCACTGATACTATATAGCCTACTCAATATTGTGTGTGTGTGATTATATAGACATAGTAAATATTCTGTAAATATACTGTATATACTAGAAAAAGTAAAATATCATACATTGTTATTATTATGTATTATTACATTATTCCTTTTATTATTTTATTTGTTGCATGTTTCACTATAGCTAGTTTTTTTTTTTTAACTTATAGTAGGGGGGGGGGGGTTGAATTACTGGAAATCTGCATACACAGTATATCAAACATATTTTTCTATTAAGAAGCAATATATGTGCTGATTTCAAGGAATCCCCTCCCTCCTATAAATTAAGAGATAGCTGTAGCTATAATAAAACTTGCAACAAATAAAAGGAATAATCTAATAAGAAGTAATAATAATAATAGTTGAAAATGGCAAAAAAAAAAAAAAAAACCCAGCAAGCACTTTTTTTAAAGTTATCAATTTCATTTAAAAAACAATTCTAACGGGGAACAAAAGATAATGTTAGACAATATTGACTTTCACTGTAAAACACACAGATCAGGACAACACAGACAGTGGTATCACATCCGTTGTAAAAAGAACTATTAAAAGCTATTTGAAATCAGTTGTATTCCTGTAAGTTTCTTATTCAGCGTTAGTTGATGTTTAGAAATTAGTTAATAATTATTATAATAATGAACAGTATGATAATATTTTGTATCATATCAGGAATGCATAAAATTGACTTCATAGTTTAGCAGAAATAAGAATTTTATATGAGAATTTAATCAACTCTACTACTTTAACTTTAAAATAAAATATATTTCCTAACAATTAGTCAATATTTATTTCTATCATGTTTTTTACATAAATTTTATGAATTATTATTTTTTATTTATAAAATGTTTATTTTGTATTAAACACAATAGAAAACAATGGTTACAGCGAGAGATTTAAAAATAAATACTTTTTGATGCAATTTGAATGACAATTGAAACACTAAAATATTAATTTACATGGCCAACCTTGCTGTAGAAAATAAAGATATAGGCCTAGTAGATAACAAGTTCAAAATAATAGTATTTTTTTTTTATCTGTTTGGAATGTCACTAAAAAAAAGTGTCACATAGAGAATGTTAAATATATTACAAAAAATACTAAATCTATTTCCTTTTTAAAAATTTCATTTGCCAGTATGACTCTTTATAAGTTTGTTCACCTGATCTTGTAAATATTCATCGACACAACCTCCAGCTTTGATATTCCTTGCTAACATTTCTGCAGCAGAACGGCCAATTTTTTCTGCTGATTCGCCTGCAAAAGAAATTCATGATATACATTTAGAAGTGCTGCCTAATTTTATAAAAATTTTCTGCCTAGTGCATTTATTAAATTTCTATTCATTTTATAAATCTAAACTAAAAAATTCAGTAAATAATTAATTTCTCTTTAAAGAAAAATTAATTAAATTTAAAACTATTTTCTCAAGCTACATAGCAATATTTACTGTTACGTCATCAGAAGATTCAAGAACTACTTCACACAAAAATCTCTTGGTAAGCTGGCTACATCAGGCATCCTTCACACAATGTATTAATACCATATTAGTATCCAGATAACACATCAAAATAAATACAAGAAAAAATTAAAGGATAATGTTGAAATCCAATTCCTAGCCTCGTATCTACGTTATTAACTTGAAATAGTGCTTTGGTTATAGACAAAATTAGAGACATGTAAGCTTCACATTTGCGGAGAGTAGCCTACATGTCGTTAATTTAACATTAAAGCATGACACATCAGTGTGATGTTATTAACCGTATTTCAGAATTAATATTATAACTGATTGATTATACTAACAGTAACTTATAAACAAGCTTGTTATATTATGATATCTCACTGTCTATTGTAAGAAATTCTGTCAATACTTACCCTACCCACCCTCCCACTTAAAAAAAATTCCAATAAACATAATTAAATTAGTTAGTTACTGAGAATTTTAATGTTGCTGTTTTTCAAAAATATTTCTCCACATATTCTCAAACTAATTCTCTTAATAATTACAATGTTGCTGTTTCTAAAAAAAAAGAAAAAAAATGTAATTCAGAAATACATACAATGGTAGCACTATTTTTATTTGTAGCCACAAAATTCCCCATTGGGAATAAGTAAAAATTCGCTGTGTTCTTTTATTAGTCTAAAGATTTAAATCTGACAATAAAATTATAATATCCATTTCATTATTTGCTAAGAAACTAATGAATTAGATTTTAGATAATCAAATAATTAATTAAAAAAAAAAAAAGAAACATATGGATCAAAAACAAATAGATTACCGTAATTTATTTTTAAAAACTGGAAACAATTTTTCTTTTTTTTTAGCTAAAATTATTCAGCTATATGATTGTGCCATCTTTAAGCATGGGCCCAGGGCCCTCAATAAAAATTGTTTCCTGAACTTCTCCAATTAAAAAAATATTTATATAGTTAATAAAACAAATTGTAAATTTTTTAAATAAATTCTTCTGTCTATTTAATATTGAATATACAGGTATAGAGTAATATAATCATTATAACATACGTTTATAAGATTTTGTTGAGGGGTCCTAGGCCCATATATGCTAAAGAAAGCACTGTATTTGATTGTCAAACAACTTAAAAAATACATTTCCTGTTTATACCTATGTCATATACTAGATGTTGTAGCTTCGTTGGACTGTGCATAATCCTCCTCATAGAGCTTCCCTCCCCCCCAATTTGCTCTATTCTATCATGAG
>PXIH01S0031788.1:0-10874 GCA_003024985.2 Euperipatoides rowelli
CCCCCTAGCAGCCCCATGTGAATCTAAACCTCTAGAATAACACAAATTTAAAATTTGAACTTAATTGGAGCATTTTCAAAAATTTATATTTTTGGGGCCCTCCCTAGCATCCCCATTTAACCACCTAGGACCTTGATCTTTTATATACACCTCTAGTGTAACACCAATTTCAAAGTTGAACTTATCGGAACATTTTTTTGAAAAAATGAGTTTTTGCCCCATCCCCCCCCTAGCACCCTCATGTGACCATCTAGGACCTTGACCTTATCTATACATATTCTAGACCTCTACGGTAACACCAATTTCAAATTTCAATTTAGTTTGACAAACCATCGGGGAGAAAATTCAATTTAAAGACTTCAGATTGACAGATAGGTACACAGAGAAAATTTGTTTTTTAATATAATAATTACTGATCCTAGATTTAAAACCTTTGAGTCAAATAATTATAATAGCAAAAGAAATCACCCAGTGGCTATAAATATGTTTGAAAAATGTATCTTGGGCTGACTGGAGTAATTGGAGCTCATGAGTTTGCTATACAGTTAGCAGACAATCTTCAGAGCTCCTTTTATTCTAATTTTTTAAAAATTCAATCTCAGCGCATGGAAGGATGTGGGGAATGCAAATTAGCATCAATTGTATCTATTTTAGCAGGACTTTCAAGTAAATCTAAGTAAGGATTTGTGGTTGGGGGAAGTACCAAAACTTACCAATATACAAACTTTTCTACTCTTTTATCTAGATATGCAAAGTAAATTTTATATGTTTTTTCTTAACTTTATAATTTGGTCTATTATATAATCAATATTCTAAGTATAGATGCTGTTAATATTGTGCAATATTCTTTTGTATGTCTAACTATGCAATTATCACATGATTAAACCTGTTAGACCATACAGCCAATTTTTAAATTCAGAATAAAATTCGACCAGTTTTTGGAATGCCTAAAAAAAAAGGTTATGTAAGTTTCTCAATACACCAATACTTAATTTAACACAAAACTTACAGAAATTATATTGTTTATATTAGTGAGATAACTTGAGACCAGACGTAATTCAGTTGATTGACATTTTGATGTAGATGCAGTACCAGACTATTATTTCAGATTTTTTTCAAATATTGGCTAATAAACATGATCCTCTTGAGTCTTGATAGATGAATGTTGTCTTCTTTCCTTCCTGATTTTCCAATTCCACCAGAACCACATTTTCAAATATATTATAACGAATTAAAAAGACTAAAAATACTGTCACAGATTGCTCCAGATGGTATCCCCCCCCCCTTTATTTGTTTTTAATGAGTATGCTGATGTTCTTTCTATGCATAGTACACATCTTAAAATGCTGATTGTTCAAAAATTTTGAAAAAAAAAAACATTTTTCATTAGTATGCCTAAAATAAATTATTCCATTAATCCAAACCACATTAGACTAATATCCATATCAACATTAATTAGTAAAATAGGTGAATGATAATATTTGTAAGCTGTTTATTTCCATGTATTGAGAATAGATATGATAGATATCAATTTGGAGGATTAACAGGAAGAGAAACTGTTCAATGTTTGACAATATTAGTAGGATTGTAAAAGATTTAAATGATAAGGGTCCAATTTATAATATATGTATCTGATTTCAAAAGACATTTGATAAGATAAATCATATGATATTCTTATTAAAGTTCCATAAATACAACCACCAGGATCTTTCACTGGTTACATTAGTTATTTCCAACATTATAGATTTCAAATTGTGAAATGTTTTTCTTTCCTTTGGATGTACCAATGGTACCACTCACTCAGGGAACAGTCCTTGGTGATTTAATCTTTAATGTTTTGATTATTGATGTGGCTTCTGAAGTTGAATACCACCTTAAATATATTGGCAATATCACCATTTCATGCAATTCAATTAATCAATTTACAATTCCTCAAGACATAGTAGACATTCTTCTAAGGAAAGCATCAATGATTAACCTTCATTTTAATTATAAAAAATGTTCAGTTGTTGTTCATAACTTAAAAAAAAAAAAAGAAAATATAAAAAATATGATTTATCTGGATGTCAACCAAATTTGTTAATAGCATATCTTTGTTAGGAGTTATCATACTGGATAACCTTAAATGGAACCTGCAAATGGAAGCTTCCATTAATTATATACAGATTAAAAAGATTAGACTAAATGAGACATATTACATTATCTGTGTTTTACATTTACATGTCCTATATTAGAGTACTGTTCCCCATTAAGGCACTCTTCAATCACAAAGCAACAAATAAGTGAATTGTAGAGGGTTCAAAAAGTCACACGGTTAATTACAGGCAATCAATATTAACTGTTTCAGGCAATCAACGTTCTCAATTTACAATCCTTAGTATGTAGAAACACTCTAATGTTGAAATTTTCTTGAGGCTTTTCAAAAGATTTCCAGCTTACCTTCCACAGACGTATTTTGAAAGATTTGGAATGAACACAAGATTAGGGAGATTACATCTAATTGGCTAATGCAAAAAACTAATTGATATAAAAATTTTGCCAGAGTTGTTGAATTTGTTAACAAGTGATTGCAGTTCCTGTTCACTTTTAAGCATATTAAAACCAGTGCTATGTTCCTTTCTGTAAGGTGTAGAATTTGCATCACAGCCCATCATAGCATGGATGAACAGGATATGTTGACCAAGCCTTCAAGCATTTTTCATTACTTTGTCTCTGTAAGTTGAAGCTTCCAGGAATTAGCATGTGAACTACAATATTGTTATGTGTCAAAGCTGCATATCCATCACAAACAATAATTACAACATCTCTGTGAATAAAACTGCCTCCATCAAGCATTAATCTAGAATTTTCAGATAGGTCACATAACCTATTGGACAACTGATCAATCACTTTATTCATTTTGGACATTGTGCCCTTATGTAGAGAATGTTGTAAAATAGTGCTTGTGGAAATGGGACAAATTCGAAATGCAGACACTCTCAAGATTCATATTCTGTCCTCACAACACATGCAATCATCTAGAATATTGATTTGGGTTTACTACAATAGGTTCTCCTAAATAAACATAGTTTTCTCTATGAGAGTAAATTTGAATACTTAATTTTTGTATCCTATATTAACATCATGTAAGTCCATGTAAGAATCTCCCACTTCTTTGATCATATTATCACAGTTTACCTTTTTATTTGCTATCACTTCTGACGATAGCGACACAAGGAGGTCTTCTGGAAGATTGAGTTGAAACTACTGTCTCAAGCAATGAATGAATTTATTTGCATTCAAAGCTTCATGCTTTAGTCTTGATCGGAACAATTCAGCATGCCGCTCAGACGATTGGCTTGAAGTTCTCCATAGCTTCAGTAACTTTCATTGTACCAGGTGTAGAATGTATCCACTTTGCAAGAACGCTTTCTATCAACCCACATCTACATGTAAGACTGCCAGCTGCTTAATGCCTCTCATTAATAGAACAAGTAGCATACTATTGTTCTATTGTGAGTCAGGCCAAACCCAACCCCAAAATTTTGGTGTGGGCCTAATTGTGAAATATCATTGTTTTACAAATTTTTCAAATTCAACTTTGGGGATATCTGATTCCAATGTAACCATGGTTTGCAGATACAAGTATGCAAATTTTGCATAATGAATATGCCTCACAGTGTGCAGATGGCACAGTATAGATGGGATATGTAAACTGTATGTATATATGTAAATAATTTCAGAATTATTTTGTACAAATTGTATTATATATGTGTCACTTTTTTATAATTTAGTTAATTTTTATTTAACTAAATAACCTTTTATTATTTTTCTAATATTCATCATAACTGTAATAGGTCTTTATGGCCGTTGTTTTTGGTTTAAATAAATAAATAACATCATATAAGTGTAGTTCCAATCTGCAGTTCTTTAAGCTCATACAAATACAACATTGGGAGCATGTGATGTTTTTCACATGTTTTTACACAATAAAACATTTTTATTATATTATTTTTAATTGATATATCCATGCACTGCTGAAGTAGTGGAGAAAGTACCATTAAACAGTATTACTACACAAAAAATTGTTTTTTTTTACAATATTAGGCTAATACTTACAAATGATGCATAACCTATTAATGGTACATGCTAGGTACAAATAGCTAAGTTGTTTTTTGTAGAGAATTTTATTATCTTTAATTTCATACTGATGTATTTGTTTGGTAGAAGCAGTGGTTTAAGTGGGAAATGCAAAAACTGATTTTGTCAGCCATTTTTCCAAGATGGCAGAATTTCCCCATGTTGGATTTTAGGTGATTTTTTTCCCTATGAATAAGTTGACCCTATAGAACACATTTCAGAAAAAATTAGCTTTCTAAAAATTATTTCATTCTACAGCATTTTTATGACATAATATAACTACTATATAGCCCATTGATTGAAGTAACGAAGAGAAAATAGAAATATGTTTATGTTGGGAATGTCATGAGAGAATTACGGTAGTTAGACTAATAAAAGCATGTGATGGACAAAAAAGGAAAAAAGAGAGGAGCAAGAGAATGGGTGGATGACCTTAAGGACTGGGATAACATCAGTATATTCTCCATATTAAAAAACTAGATCACAAGACAAAAATATTAAGTCTATTTATATATAGCCTAAAATCCTAAGTTATAATATAGCTCTTGTTTATATCGAGTTTTTAGTCATAATGTATTTTTCCTTCATCCCCTAGAATAAATAAAAATGACCTCTGACATATTAGGCTTCTGTTATATTGTACTTCTTTTAACTTGTCCAAAAGGAGTATATAACAAATTAATAATAATAAAAATAACAATGATTGCATTACACCAGGATTATATTGGCCATTATTCTAATCCTTGTACCAGGACATCACTATATAATAATTAAGAAAAAAGTTAAACACAATATGAAATTCTATTGCACAATGGGCTGACAAATTTTATGAACCAATTATTTGTATAGGCTATGTTGAATCAGCAATTCATGTGTACAGTAAATAAATATTTTCATAGATACCTTAGATTGATTAAAGTAATGATTCCGTTAAATAATGTTATATCATTTATGTATAAGTTAAAAATCTAAAATGGAAAATAGAATAACCAAATTTTTAATCAGAGGTGTAAAGGGTTGAAACAATCTTGTAATTAGTTGCATCTATTAATAAACTAAAAAACTAAATAAATAAAAAACTACACAAGAAGACAGAGAATGATGCCTACATTTTCTATTGAAGGTAAATTTAATGCATAAATTATTTATTGTAACTAAATGTTAAATGCTTAGTCCAAAATATCTCATTATAGGAAAGCTGACCCACTTCTAAACCATTTTAATAAACTTTTCTTTTTGGTGCAAAGGTCATCATTTTGTAAAAAGAAAAAAAAAACTTTTTTTTCCAATAGAAGAAAATCACTTATTCTTATTTCATAAAAAGAGTTAAAAAAATGTCTTCGTACTTAAAGATATCAAAATCTCTTATTACTTAGTGAAATGTGTTTTATGTTACCTGAGATAATTGAGAAAATTATGAAATAACATCAGCACAGTTCAAATGCTTGAAATACAGTTGTAATCGTTGACAGAAGGGTTAGCCATTCTGTGATCACAAACGACTTCATAGACTAGTTACATTTTTTTTGTTTCATTTTTATCTTCAAGAAATTGAAGTAAAATAAACTTAATCTTATTTATAAAAGCAATATTTTTTATATAAAAAATATATAAGCTACGATTGAAAATTCAAAGATTAAATCTTAACAAATGTTCTCTAATATATTCTTAGCTTCATCTATGATATGTTTTTTTTTTATTTTATTTTTTGTTTTTTTTTACATTTGGAATCAACCTTAAGGTATATATTGCTGTAAATGTTTAAAAGATTAGAACAGATTTTACTAGAATGAAATTATTTGTTTTCCACAGGGGAAACTATTTTTTTTATGTTTTCTAAAAATATCAGTTTGCATACAGACAACAAGAAAAAAAAAATAACTGATCAGAAGAAAAAAATTACCCAATAAAAATGGATTTTAGTAAACTTTTATTCCATTAAATACATAAACTGAAGATAACCAGTTTGCTAAAGGGGGATAAATGAAATGGTAACAAATCAACTAAAAGTTCAGGGGAAAAATAAATAAATAAATGAAGACTAAAGAAGAATAAACAACATATGGACGAATTTAAGCTAAAATTTATTTTGCAATTATTCCAATAAAAGTGAACAATTTGATATAAACTAACTGACAACACTTTTTTTTTAATAATAGCTGTTAAAAATAAACTAACATTCAAAATGAATAAAATTAAGAATAAATAATATATTTAAATAAAATAATAACAATCAGGCAAGGTGTGGTAGTCTTGAGGCATGAGAACGACCACCGGAAGCATTGACATATATGCTTGGGGTTCGAGGACCGCTTCAGTAGTGTCACATTTTGAAAAAGCATTTTCAACAAGTGTTTTACATTTGTGCAGATCGCCGAAGTACAATCTGACAAATAGAAAGTCCTAAAACTAGAATTATAATAATATACTAATGTTAATCTCTATAGTTCAATTGATAGTAATTTTGGTTTAGGTAAGATGTTTTCTATTGGACAATTTATTTGTTTATTTCAATCAGAAAAGTTATGAATTAATGAATTAATAATGTTTATAGCAAAGCTAACAATTGTTACAATGAATGCATAATCTTAAGGTACAGTTAATTTTCTAAAGCTATGTGAATAAAGATTAAGAAAAAAAACTAATACTTTAATAAAGTCAGTTTGAATATGTTTATGATATAAATATTACAATTATTATTATTACATGAAATTATGTTGATAGCTGCACTGCAGAAGTAAGAATAATTTTTTAAANCAAGCAGTTGTTTACTTCAGTGACTTTTTATTGGACAATTTTATTAATATTTTAATCAGAAAAGTTATGAATTAGTTGTTAAAAAAATATTTAAATCAATACTTTATCACAATGAAGGCAGATAATACACAACATAACTTTGTGAAGCTTTAGGAATAGAAATGATTAAAATAATATTTTGTACCATATCTATTATTTTTATTTATTTAGGATCTTTAAAAGATAATGTGGAATTGAATATTTTTTTTTAATATGTTTTTTCCATAGAGTGATACAATGTTATTGATTTTAATTACAATTTGTATTATAGTATTAAAACCAGTATTATAATTCATATGTTATATCATTACAATGTAGATTACAGTGTATTTGGTTAACATGATCATCTAATCTTAGTAACATTTCAAATACTTCCATATTTTGCTCAGGAAAAATTATTCATTCTTTTGCATTAGAATAAACTGAGAATTTTAGACATCCGGGGATCGATCCAAGGCACCTAGTATATGTCCTGCATATTGCTTCTCTGCCACTTAGCACTCAATACCAAGCCACAAAATACTGGAGATGCATTTGATTTGGATTATTATTGCATCTTACAGCCAAACATTGAATAAATATTTTCCTTGAAGAATATAAAAATGATGTATTGATTTTTTTTTAATATTTTGTAATTTTTTCTTTCGTTTTTTTATGTTAATAAAATATTTTTAGATAACTTTTAACCCTTAAAAAAATAGTATAAAGAAATAAAATAGAAAACTGGAATGCTTACTGCATATAGCAAATGATCTAGCTCATGACAACACAGTATAATGACTGACTTCATTGGTCGGTCATGAAATGGTGATGTCATAGCTTTATGGAAAAATAATCAATGAAAAGTTGGAAGAATTCACTACTTTACAAATAGAATAGCTAAATAATTCTAGTAGACCATTTTTCTTTTACATAATCTTTGTTTTTGTTTTGTTTTTATGATAGTATAACTTTAAATGAATAATATCACCAAAGTTAAAATCAATAAAGAAGAGAAAAATACAATTTATTGTAGACTAAATAAATAACAAATTAAATAAAAAAAAATAGTTTAATGCTATTCAAAAAGATATATAATGAAGCATTAGTAATAAATTGAATGAAGGATTAAAGATAAATCAATTAATTGCTAAAATATTGTTTAATTATATTAATGTCATCAGTATCAGTTGAAACATGTTTGTACACAACTAGTTGATATTTTCAAGCGAACATTGATGAAATAAAAGTTAAATCTAACGATTGAGTTAGATTTAAGAAATATAAGGGAAGTATAAAAATTTTTAAAAATTATTTTAAGGCTCCATAAATAATAAAAATCCATAATTGTAACAGTTTTTGAAGATATAACCATAAGGTTGTCTCAATATTTGGTTGTAACTTGTAAGTTACATCAGTAACACATAATATGGGTTTAAGTTTTTCAAGTAGAGTAATATACTTATTTTTTTTTTTGGTGAAGGGTTTTGTCCCCAAATAAACCATGTTTATTAAACCAAAAAAGGCATCACTGAAAAAAGAAAATCAAAATACATTCAAAGCTCTTCCTAAAAGATGACAACAAAATAGCATTCTGTCCATACTCCAAACGTCTCTGTTTCTAGCCATGCAGAAGGCAACAAGATTACTAGTAACAAAGATGAGACAAAACTCACAGGAAACTCCCTGGAAAGCTAAAGAAATAAGTCCCTTAAAAATTGATAATAATATACCATATTGGGATTTACCCATATATTCTTAAAGATTGTGTCCGAAAGCAGGGCATTATCCCACTTGGCTGCATCCAGCAACTGAAGTTGAGTATATGACCAGGCCCGCAAAGTCAGGCCCTGGAAATGTGTAAATTCCGTATCTTCTAAAAATAAAGTAACACAATCATACCTGGCACAAGGAAATGCTTATTTTGTAATAACCTGGTCAATATATCATAGACATTGTTGATAAAAAAATTGTATCCAAAAAATTGGCACAGGCGATTCCATGCTTCAGCAAAATGTGCACTCTCTGAAAACAAATGCATCAAAGATTCAGGATGAGCACAAAAGGAACATATAGAGTCCAGTTTAAATTTATATCTATTAATTAGTAAATCTGTTGTAAATACAGAGTTTGTTACTACACGAAAAAATAAAAATCATGCAAATTAGCAGGAGCAAACATGAGTATATAGTCAAGAGAAATTTCGCAAGAGGGCTAATCTGTAAATCCTGGTCTAACAACCTGGCATATTGTCTATAGCTAACTTTGATCTCCATTGAAAATTGAAGTCATCAGCTACCTCCAAATAGTTAATCTGTATTCTGACCATTATTGGCGCCTCTGCAGCATATGGGGTGAGTGTCTATAGGTTGTACTTCCAGGGTATCATTAACATATTGTGCATAAGCAACAAAGATTACAAAAAAGTTGGCTCATCACTGATATAAGCCAGAATATATTGTGAAGGCCCAGCCCACCTTGAGCAACTGTATTATAAAGCCTAGTCCTTGATACAGACACAAGTCTGGCAGATCATGACATTCGATGAGCTATAGAATATAATTGATTCAAGAACCTCTTGGTAAAAAAGTTAATATGCTGAACATAAAAATAAAGTGATGGGAAAAGAAAAATATTTATTATCTTAACTCTTGTTAAGAGTGATAGTGACTTAAGTTGTATTGCAAGACGTGTCTTTTGGAACCTATCAATAATTTGATCTTGACTCTGCCTCCTGACTGCTATGCCCTGAAAGGGAAAAGATATTCCCAAAAACCTGCCTGGAAGCTGTTGGTTATAGCTAGGGTCCATCTTGTTAGCAACAGGATACCAAACATGTGTCTTTGTGTGATTAAAAAGTGAACCAGTCAAATCTGTAAAACATTCCAATGCAAGCTGTGCCACTCTCATATCCTGGGGACCTGCAAAAAACACAGTAAGATCATCAACATATGCAACTACCAACAACCATTACCCAAGGCAGATATCAAAATGCCTGTTGTATGTTGGACAATGTCTTTAAGCAGTCCATCTATGTAGATGGCAAGCATATTGGTGCTCAGAGGAGAGCCCTGAGTGAATCCCCTTATGAGACCAAATGAAAAATATAGCTTAGCCTTAAACTTAAATGAGATACGCTTGTTTGTGACATATGTAATGAGATGTAAGAAGGGTCACCTTGAAAAATCGGCAGCATTGCTAGAATACCAGGGCTTATGATTTGTGTGTGTGATGCTGTATATGGTACTAATCGATTAATTTCCTTTACTGGTTGTGTATATTTATTAATAAAAGTATTGATTTGACCTTCAGGTCTTGTTGCTATAATATTTTTATTTATTGGATTTTGGTTGTTAAACCTTGTCAAAGTTCATCCCCTTCATTTATATTAGGAGGGGGGGGGGATCCAATCTAAAAAAAANCAGTCTTGGCTGTCATTATTGCGCATGTCGTATTCCGATAGGAGTTCCCTCACTTTATTTCCTAGCCGCTCCAATTCTTGATTTTGTGATATAATCTTTTCTTGTAAAGTAGCCTATCTATTATTCTGTTATTAAATTGGACAGGTGAAAAGGGTTCTTGATCAACTGTTTGATCGATTATAAATTCAGGGGAATCTACAGCTGCCAAAATTATGGGATGTGTCTCAGTTTCCATATTCACAGAAACGGCTTGTGTTTCAGCTTTCATGTCAGTTACCATTTTTGTTTAGAATTACTCTAATTTGAAACTTTGCTAAACGAATAAATGAAAATTACTGGTCCTAATGGTCTGTGTATCAAATGTTTTACTCTAGAAAGTCATGTTGAATGAAAAAATTGAAAAGAAAACAAGCCTATTTTGAAAAATTTTAATAAAATGGAAAAAAAATTAAAATGGTTTTATTTATGCGAGTCTTTAGTCTTTATGCGGACGCCTATGGCTTTTAGATTACAGCTTGCCAGTGCCTTTTAAAAATATTAAAAATTATTTTGAAATAT
>PXIH01S0031825.1:14032-24543 GCA_003024985.2 Euperipatoides rowelli
AATATCTTGTCCAAATTTTATTATGTAAAGAATTAGATAAAATGATACAGTACAATCATTTCTTGTTTTATTTTTTTTCATCATTTCTTTTTTTACAGTACAATACTGTGTTTAAAAAAAAATGGTACAGAAAATAAAAGGATTTTTTTTTTAAATTTCGTTTTAAGTAAAAACACAGAAAAGTTATGACATTTCTTAGGAGGGGGGGGGAGGGTGTTTTTGGTTATAAAGAAGCTCTGTTATAACAAAGAAAAATGCCTGGCCCTTGACATTTGTTATAACAAGGTTCAACTGTATATATATAAAAATCTGTATACTGCTTGTGAAAGAGATTATATTTTCATATGACTTGGTACAATGATCATAGATGTTTGATAAATTAGATGCTATAAAAATACTTTAAGAATTTGATTACAATGCATCTAGAAAATACTTTTTCCTAAATATTTATCTCATAAAAAGAGACAACTCCCTCTATTGATGTTATGACTTTTTTTAGAGAATCCCTTTGTAAATACATTTCATGGACACATAATAAACCTTGTTTAGGAGGATTTGAAAAAGGAATCTGATGGATAGTATCAATCTGGAACAAGTTCTAAAGAACTCAATTGTGATAAATACACCATTGTTATGAATCCCTTTTAAACATCTAAAGTTAACACAGGGAAATTGCAATCATTTTAATAGAATTAGGTGTTTATTGTTGAAATCAAAATTTAGAAATTGAGAATGTATTGGAATGAGCCACTCATAATATAGCTTATTTGTTTATGGTAAACATGCAAGCCAAACATCAATCTATCAAATTGTAGCTCATAGTATTAATATCTACAAATCTGGTACTGAATTAATTGTAATTTTATCTTCAAATACAAATGTTATAGTATTGGCATCACCCTATTGGAAACTATTTTATCATCATCATTTAATGAAACTTGGACATGAAAAGATATAAACAGCTAAACTGATTTTTGTCATTCCACTGTGTGGATTTATGATCGATCAATTCTACCTGACATAAAATTAGGCTAATTAACATCAAAGTTGAACTTCTCAGATTTAGCTTACTTATGGAGAACACTACAAAAAAATCATTAAATAAAGGATTTACAAAAACTGAATTCTACTTGGATTAGATTACCATACATTTAAGAGGATCATACAAATAAGGAATCAAATAAAATTTGTTTCTAAATATTTCCATATGAAGGAAAGTAGAACATTAGAAAAAGTTCAAAATTGTTCATATTCATCTGTCAATCACATTAATTTGAAAGCTGGGTTTTCCAAAACAATTGCTGTTAAATTGTCTTTCAGAACAGTAACTTAATGTCCAAGAGTCACATCATCTAACTTTACCATACAATTTTTAAAAAAGATCATCTTCATCAATAATGCATTAAATTATAACTGATTGAATTGTTTTCCAATCAAATGTTCATGCTCAATGTTAGTCCTATTATATGTACAGAAACATCTAGATATTCTAATCTGTTTGAAAATACCTAATTTTGAAAACAGACAAACAAAGGCTTATGTCAAAAATACTGTCAAATTTTAAAACAAACTTCACCTTACTATACAAACCTGGAGCCTAGCATTAATATTTGATAAACAAGAATGGAAAAACATTTTCAATGAGAGCAACAAACTAACTATCTACAATTAATCTATTATCTATAAATTAATCTATCTATCTAGACCTAACTATTAGTCTATGATCGATCCATCTATTAGTCTATTGATAAATCCATCAATCAATTTATTGATCAGCTATCAACCTATTGAATGACTCATTGATCACTCTACCCATTGGCTGACTGACCTTCCTACCTAACTACAAAACTACTACCTACCCTACCTACCTAATTACGCACCCATCTACCTATCAGCCTACTTACCAATCTACTTATCTGTCTACCCACCAGCCCACCTACTTGCCTCCTTCTTTACAGTATATGCCTACCTATCTAACTACAACCCTCCTAACAACCTGACCACCCACCTTCCTACTACCTATCCACCCTCATACTATCTACCCACCCTCCTACTACCCACTCACACCTATCCACCCCTACCTAATATTTATCTAACCATTTACCTAATAATCAACCTACACATCAACCTAAAACCCACCTACTACCTACCCGCCTACCATCCTACCAACCCTGAACCCACCTACCTGCATTCCTACCTATCTATTCATCTACCCAGCTACTCACCTACCCAACTACTCACCTACCCAACTACTCACATACCTAACTATACATCTACCCAACTATCCATCTACTGAGCTACACATCTACCTATCTATACTACTGTCTATCTAGCTGTCTGTCTCTTTGCCTATCAGTTTGTCTATATACAGTATATCTTATTGTTTGTCTGGCCAAAAGTTTATTGATCCATTCCATTGATCCATTAGTTGTCAGTCCATTAATCATATGTTTAATTGTTCATCTGTTTGCCTATCCATCTATTTTTTACAGATCTACATATCTATATATCTACCCATTAATTCACTTACATATCCACCTATCCATCTATCTATCAAGTTATCTACTTGACATTCTATCTTACTACATACAGTACATATCTACCTACCTGACTATTTATCTACATTTCTCCCTTCCAACCTTATCTTTTTGATACCTACATACTGTACAGTAAGTATATACTGTAATATTTATCCATCAATTCATACACCTACCTTTCAGCCTATCTACTAGTGACTTTACCTAATCTCCCTAGATACTGTATAGAGAGAAAAATATAAAATTTTCTTGCTTATTTTATCATATAATATTGCAAACAAAATTTCTATAGAATATTTTATTAAATGACCTAAAGTGATTTGATGGGGATTTATGCAGCTTTTTTAAACGAATTATTTATCTGTTGTTATTATTGGCATTAGCTGCAATTTAACATGTAATTCAATATTAAAATCAATCTTTTTCACCGTTGTTCTATACTTAAATCTGCTTTCCATCAGCTATGACAGGTGTTAATCCAATAACAGTGTCAATAATGCATTAGGAGATTTAATGGATTTTTTTTATTTTATGATTATTATCAGTATTTATTATATCATGTCATATTTTATTTTAATTAGATTTTTCTTAGTTTTTACCTTTTGTTGAGACAATAAAAATATTTATCACGTGACTAGATATTTTCTTGGACACTTATAATAACATTGGGCTGATTAATGCTAGACTTTATTTTAAATTTAATCCATTTTAATCCATACTTTAATTATCTTTTTTTTTTTTTTTTTTAAAAAAAAAAAAAAGTGAAAATTTGTGAAAGGAAATGCTAATTATATTATGGGTGTTCTTTTTTTTTTTTTTTTCCAGAATATTTCATAACTATTTCATTTTATTTTTTTCATTTCTCAAATAAATCGGTTAAAAAAAAAAAAAATGTTACTTGTTTTAATCATGGGAGAGAAAAAAAAATCCTACAGAGTTTCTTTTTTCCCCCCTTTTAATCGTAATTAAATGTGACAATTTGTTCAGTGAGTTTTAATTATTATTGCTCAACAATATCTATTGATATATGCATTTTTCCCTTATTTTTTTTCCAGCCGCTGAACCCCCTGCAACGCCCCCATCCCGTGAGAAAAAGCTGCTGCAGTCCCCGAGTCATTCTCAACTAGGTAGGCCTCTTAACTTCTAAATGACCATCAATCACCGTCACTTTAATTTGAGAATCTCTAGAGAATAGTTATTCTCTTTCTTTTTTTCCTCTTCTTATTCTTGTTTCTATTATTCGGATAACTGTGAAATTTATATCAATTGTGTATATTTATTTGCCTCCCCGAGTCTCTAGGTAAGACAATTAAATGTATCCCTGCAATTTACGTAAAGCGCCAGAGAAAACAAAAGCTAATTTTAAAGAACAAAGACAAGAAGATCAATAACAGGGAACAGCAACAAGCTAGCTCCCTAGGGATAAATCTTTTTTTTTTAGAGAGGACCTCCCCTCCCCCTCCCTCTAACATAATTTATTTTGCATTCTATATCAATGAACAAGGTAAAAAAAATTCATTTTTAATAAAATAATACATCAAGCAAGATAAAAGTCCATTTTAATAATAACAAATAAATTCAATTCACTGTATGAAGTCCAATGATTTCTCCATTTATTCTCAAAGAGCTCAAACGGAGGGGGGGGGGGGAGGCGGAGGTATTTCAAATTCTGAGAATATATAATTCTTAAAGGGTATGCAACCAAAAAATAACTTTAGTTAAAATAAAATAATATACTTTAAACAATTTAAAAATTTCATTAAAAATGATAATAGTAAAAAAAAATAATTAATTAATTTAATTTAAATTTTTAGTATTAGGACTCCTGGTCCTCTACACAATTCGTCAATCTATATTATAAATTTTAAGTTGAGCCAATCCAATCCAATTTGTAAAAAAATAAAATAAAATAAATAAATATTCACCAGTATTTATTTTCCTCATTTCATTTTTATACAATCTTACATCAAAACCAGATCAAATTGTTTTTCATACAGTATCAATAAAAAAAAAAAAAAAAAAAAAAAAACAATATGTGTAGCCTATCATCAAATACAATCATATATCACAAGTAATACAAAATATAATCTTCTATAAAATATAAATATAGGCCTACACAAATTTTAACTCTAGACTTAATTATATACATATTAAAAATTCTCTTCAAATTATCTAAAAACATAAATAAATATTTCATTATTATAAAAACATTATAGGCTATTACTAGTAAAAACCTATCTAAAAACAATATCAAATCATATTCTATTCAAGTTTAACCTCTTATTAATAGTTTCTTCAATTAGCCATATCTTAATTTAATTTATATCATTATTTTAAATTGTGTCATTCTCCCCAAATGTATATCTATTTTTTAAAAGACTCCAAAGATGTAGATTCTTTTATTTCATTTGGTAAGAAATTCCACTCATTAATAACCTCAACTGAATAAAATTGAGATCTTAATTCTGTTGTATAATTCTTTTTATACAATTTTTTCTACATGTCCTCTTGTTATTTCTTGATCTTCTATAATAAACATTTCATTTCCTCAACATCCTTGACATAGTATTCTATAAGTTGTTACCAGGTTGTATCTTCTTTGTTGTAGGGAATATATTTTAAAGTATTTATAATCTTAATTCATATGGCTTATCATAAAATCCCAATATTTTTTTTTGTTAGAGATCTATGTGTCTTATTTAATATTTCTATACTTTTTGTATTTTCATACATAATTGCAACTGTGCAATAATCAACTATTGGCATTATGTGAGATTTTATACAATTTTACAGACATTTGTGGAGACATACAGACTCAGTATATTTAAATGTTGGCATCAATGTTCACATTTTTTGTTTCATTCTATTGGAAACATAAATTGCTTGACTGTGAAGTATCAATCTGACATCCACCATCCTAAATCTTTATGTTTGCCCACAATTTTCAATTTTGTATTATCAATAGTCAATGATTCTTTTATAATATTTTTACCTATTTTAAATATTTTACATTTTTAGGGTTTAACAATAATCTGTTATCTCTAGGCCAATCACAAAAATGATCAATGTCTTTCTGAAACCCATCTATATCATTTTGAATCTGTATCATCCTTTAAATTATTAAATCATCTGCAAAGGAAGAAACAAAGAATTAATATTATTATTCTTTGTAAAGTCCACAACAATGGCATTAAATAATATTGCCGAGAGTGATGATAAAGATATCAATAAATAATAAATTATCCGATAATTTATTATTTATTGATATCTTTATCTTTCTATTTTTTAAATAATTTTATATCCATTCAATTAAATAAGAATCTATACCATAATCATATAATTTTTTTAATAGTATAATGATCAACAGTATCAACAGCCATAATCAGTATACAAGACGACTAAAGTATTTCCTTTATCTCTTATCTTTATCCAGTTGGCAACACACTCCAGCAACTTTGTATTAAAAGAATTTCTTCCCTAATACCATGCTGGTGACTCAAAAATATTTAAATCGTTTATTTTTAATTTCAATCAACGATATTGGTCTGTAATTTATAGTCTGTAATTTATGATTATTTTTATAATGAAATTATGACTTTCACCCAAAAAATTTGTAAAACTGGATGTTGATTGTTTTAAGTAATTGAAACAACATTTTATTATTTGTGAAGTAGAAACAGTAACATTTTTAAAAGTTGTATTTTGGTACTACTTTACTTGGCAAAAGCTATCATCCATATTTTCTTAATTATGGGGAGAAGATGTGTGGCCTTTAATAGCAGAATCAGATTTGCTGACTGTGTGTAGCAGTTGTGATTTTGCTACACACAGTCAGCAAATCTTTGCTAGACACTTTAGCCTAAGAAAGTAAAATGGAGATGGCAAGTCAAGAGTGTAGTACATCCTGCATCATGATATTGAAAAGACCAACGCCTATCTTTACCTGTGTTAATGATAAGATGAAGGCCTTCATGTGAGAAGATCATAAAAAAAAAAAGAATGGATAGTTTGGAAATCGCTACTATTTTTAGTAAAAGGTTTTTATTGGAATCCATCGTCATTTTCAAAGTATCAGCAACCAGGAATGCAGGCAAAAAAGAAAAGGGTAAGTGCTACATTTATTTTTTTATTCATCTAATACTAGTGGAAACCTGTCAAAATCGACGGTAAATTTTTTTGGGGGGCCCAGGATTTTGTGTCATGTTTGGAATAATGCTCCACCCCCTTCCCCCCNAAAATGGGCAAGTCTATTTTCATTGTGTAAAATTGTGGAATTCAATTGGGTGCCTCTATCACCCCTCTAGGTAACACAAATTTCAAATTTGAACTTAATCTGAGCATTTTAAAAAAATGAGATTTTTTGCCCCCCACCCCTACCCCCACAAGCTCCTCCATGTGACCACTTAGGACCTTGACCTTTTTTATACATATTCTATACCTTTAGTGTAACCAACATTTGCAATTTCAACTTAATCAGTGTATTTTTAAAAAAAATTAGATTTTTGGGGCCATCCTAACACCCCCGTGTGACAACTTAGGACCTTGACCATTTATATACATATTGTAGACATCTACGGTAACACCAATTTCAAATTTCAACTTAATTGTCCAAACCATTGGGGAGAAAATACAATTTAAGGAGTTCAGAATGACTGATACACAGAGAAAATTTGTTTTTTAATATATTAGCCTAAATGCTTGATGCAAAGATTTTAGTATATGCTGTATATCACCTTAATCAAAATTATTTTAGCTTTTAATTTGAATATTTCTAGCTAGGTTATTAGAGAGTAGACCTATTATTTATTATTTATCCATCCATACACCGAAATGGCATTATGGACATCTGATTTTTATTTTGTTTCTTTCTTTAATATTAATTCAGACCAAGTCTGATAATTTATTTATGGATAAATAAATTATCAGTTTATCAGCATTGCAAAACATGGGTTAATAATCAGTAAAACTATATTGTATTTATGCAATCTAAGATTGTTTAAAAATTTAATATTTTATGCTTTTATGTCATTAATCTTCATAAAATGTCATAAAATTCTGAATTATTAGATTTTTGAATAATTTTAGATCGCATAAATACAACATCCTTTTATTTTAAATGTGTTTATAGAAATAATTGTCTATATTCATAATTTCTATATCTTTTGTCTGATTAATATTAAAGAAATTAAATAAAAATTGGGATTAACATAATATCCTTTCAGTGTGTATGGATGGATTAATAGTACTATAATAAAAAAGTCCAAAAGGCATTTTTATTTATTTAAATAACACTTTTATTAACTACTCAGATCAGACACAAGAAAGGATATTTCATGTGCTGATAACAAATAAAAAAACTATATTCTCTATTATAGGTAACTAGAAATACTAAAACATAAATCTAAAATAATTGTGATTAAGCTGATGTTGTCAACTAAAATCTTTAGACCTTACACATGTATTTTCTTTTGTTTCATGTATTCCTGGTGCCAATACTTTGAAAATAATGAGGGATTCCAACAAAGACTTTTAACTAAAAATAGTAGCAATTGGTGTGGGTTAAGCAAACTGACCACTCTTTTTTTTTTAAAAAAATATTTATTATGTTTATTGAAATAAGTGAAACCTGTATACATAGATAAATAAATTTTTGATAAAATTAACTTAAGGCCCTAGCCCTCAGAAAGATATGGGTCTTAATTACAAAAATGATTCATTGGTCTTGATTTAAAAAATTAATATGCAAGTTAGCCAGATTATGGCTTTAAACAAAATAATAGATATTAACAATAACTAAAAATGTCTGTAATCCAATAATAACAGATATAATTGGAGGGCGTGGGGAAAACATGAGTCTATCCATCCCATGAAATTAAGATGAACATAATGCTGCACATTGTATTCACTGACCCCCAGAAACTTTGACTGCCATTTGAAAAGTTCATGACAATTCAAATTAACCTCTGTCTAACTGGAGAAGTAATCCATCGATCATAAAAACTAATCAGCAACTCATTGTATATTACAACCACATCAATTGAAATGTGCAAGAGACTAGATGATCAGCATACTCATCTCAGTCAATGTATAAAGTTCAATGCACACATGAAGACAAAATCTTGATGTATCCCATTTTATATCAAACATACACTGCTTTGAATTGTCCAAACCTTGTAAGTGAATTTCACCTTAACAAAAACATAACTCTAATTAAAAGAAATAAAAAATAACATTAACACAAGCAAAGTTAGCCGATGGTCTTATTCATTTTATGATGCAGGATATACTATTGTACTTGGACTTGCATGTCCATTTTACTTTCTTAGGCTAAAGTGTCTAGCAAAGATTTACTGACCGTGTGTTGCGAATCCACATCTGCTTTGTTATGTTTTTATAAGTCACACATCTTCTCCCAATAATTAAGAAAATGTAAGTATTATTAAAACCATAATGTTTGATCAATATATGTAAACCAAAATGGGATAGCTATTGTCAAGTAAAACAGTATCCGATTACAATTTTAAAAAGGTTATGTTATATGCCACTCATAAGAAAATGACGTTTCAATTAATTAAAAAAATCAATATCCTGTTTTACCTATGTTTTTTCAGTAGAAGTCATAATTTCAATATTAAAATAATCCTAATTGATTAATTTTTTTACTGTTATCATTTTAAATTAAATTTTATAATTATTTAAAGTACATTCTTTCATATTAAGTAAAGTTGTTATTTGGTTTCATATATCCATTAAATCCTGCTTAACAAAGTTCAGTGGTATCAGGTTATATTATTATTATATGACTATAAATCACTAAACACCTCATTTTGCACATCTAAACTAAACATTACCACCACCTATCTGACTTCAGGTATAAGCCATAATAAAGAGATGATCCAAACCACATGGAAGATTCAGATTCACTATATCATAAAACCAATCTCTCGCATCATGGAAGTGTCTACACTCAAATAATATATGATTGATTTCTTCAATTTGATCCAGAATTGGCAACCAATGGGCAGGTTCAAATTATATTTCTTGTTCAAATACTCATTAGAACTATAAGAATTATGAACTAAATGAAAAAAGAAATTAAGCATACCTGGCTTGAAAGTACAATAGATATGGAGAAAATGATTCAGTGGGCAAGCTTGCCTATAAAATTGATACATTTTTATGAGATAATTTTTCCTGACATATGCATATTTAACAACTCTCATTAATGAGAAAAAGTCAGTTTTAAGGTACTTCCATTTTCCTCAGGAATAGACCCATAAGAATGTACTAATATACTGTTATACAGAAAGGGATAAATCCAGTTTGCATTACCAGATGGTAAAATCTGATATTCCATCATTAGCAGAATTCAACATCACCAAGTGATCAGACATAATAGAGTTGATTGCTTTCAAATTCAAGTGCTTCTTCATTACCAATGGAATAAAGACACTCAGTTATTTTCCTCATATTACCAACAATATGCCTAAAATATTTGTATTTAAGCCCACTTGACCATTGTCAAGTAACAAGGAATTTCTAGAAATAAACTTCCTAAGAAACTCTTAAATTCACCCATTAGAAGAAGTTTCCTATTTGTCCCATTACCAAGAAGTATACTCCTCAACAAGTCCTTATTCATCTTAACATTAATTGGAATGTAATAATTCAGCATCAAATAGGTGAAACTAAAACAAGAAAATAGGAAAGAATAATAACTCTGTCAAATGAGTTTTCAACTTTAATGTCACTGAAATTAATATTTTTCTTAAAGGCAGCCAATACACCCTTAAATGAATAGATCTCACATGCTCAAAAACTGGATAATCATTTAAAAAGATAGATAAATCAATCATTCATTCACTTTCCAACTTAGTCTCTTGAAGCTTTATTATATACTAGCAGATTTACCCGGCGTTGCCCGGGCATTTTTGAACTCCCCCCTCCCCCCCATTACCTGATCATTTTTTAACT
>PXIH01S0031842.1:8760-20362 GCA_003024985.2 Euperipatoides rowelli
ATTGAAAAGTTATCAAAGACATGTCATTCCTGTATTCAGAATAGTCATATGCCTCATATTACTTCTCTTCAACCTTAGAAGTGTCCAAAAGCTCCTTGGCATAGAATCCATATATATTTTGCACAAAAGGGTAATATGTATTTTTTAATTGTCATAGATGCGTATTCTAAATGGTTAGAAGTAATTTCTATGAAATCTACGTAATCATCTTATACCATAGATAAATTGAGAGAACTCATATCAAGGTATGGTTTTCCTGTCGAACTTGTTTCTGACAATGGTCCTCAGTTAACTGCTAATGAATTTACTAATTTTACCAGAAATAATGGTATAAGACATATATTTATCCCGCCGTATCATCCTCAATCCAATGGTGAAGCAGAACGTTATGTTCAGTATTTNAAGGATTCTTTGGAAAAGATGAAGGTAGACATAAATGATGATACATCGATAAATCATAAAATTGCAAGATTTCTTTTAGCTCAGCATTCAATACCACACTCAACTATACTGGATTGACACCTGCTGAATTATTTATGAATAGACAATTAAGAACAAAAATATCAATGATTCGTTCAGATATTAGAAGTAAAATTGAAAATCAGCAAGATAATAGACAATCAATAAATGAAACAAATGAGAACATTACCCACTCAGATGAAGAAAATACTCAAAGTGACATTACAAAAACTATTATAAGTCTAGATGATAAAAATGAACAATATGAACAGTCACAGAACAATGATAAAAACATTGAACATAGAAAAACTAGAAATAAGAAGAAACCTGATAGGTTGAATTTATAGTTATGTTCTTTAAGTATGAAAAGTTATATTCATTGTAATTTTTTTTTTTGAGTATTTTTAGTAAATCAATATAAAATTGCAATATTGGGAAATTAAAAAAAAAAATAAGGGGTTAGTGTAGTAATTGTTATAGATTAGTCTTGTTGAATGACGTCACCAGACAATGTTATCAATTAGTCGAGTCTGGCATTTGCAGACATGCAGGAGATAGCATGCAGCACGTAAGATCCACTGTATATATAAAATTATAGTTTACTTTATTATATTATGTATATATTAATACGAACCTACATAAATGTATTTATTAACTAAATAATGTTTATTCAGTTTGTTCAATACATAACAGTAACCAGCCTATTAGAGTTAAGCTTGATACTGGAGCTGAAATTAATATTGAAAGTGTATACATAAAATTAAAACTGAATAAAACTCATTCTAAAACATATTTGGTAAACTATAATGGAACCAAAATAACAGGACTTGGGAAATGCATGGTAAAAAACAATGGACAGAACCTATTGAGTTTGAAATTGTTAAAACTTGCACAGAAAATATACCACCAGTATTGGGACTACCGACTTTGATATTACTTAATTTAGTAAAGCTAGTATATGAAGTTAAAACAAATAGCCTAGGAACTATTTTAGAGAAATATAATGTTTTGTTTTCTGGCTTAGGTCAAGTTGAATATGAATATAATATTAAATTGAAAAATGATGCAATTCCATGTGTAGAGCCTTGCAGGAATGTTGCTTATCACCTAATTGACCCTTTGAAAAGAGAATTGGAGAGGCTAGAAGGACTAGATGGAACCGAATGGATAATCTTGTTAGTAATTACTAAAATGAATAATAATATTATTGTGTTTAGACACTTTTTATTTAAATAAAGGTATTGTAAGAGAACATTACAGTATTCCAACATTTGAAGAAATTGTTGCACGGATGTCGTATGCCAAAGTTTTTACTATTTTAGACGGTTACTATGGATTTTGGCACATCAAACTGGTTTAAGAGAGTCAGCTGCTGACCACTTTTAACATGCCTTATGGAAGATATTGCTTTAAATGACTTCCTTAGGGCAATAAAATTGCTCTGCTCCAGAAGTTTTTCAAAGATCTTGATGGATTAGAAATCTACATTGATGATATAATAGTTTGGGGAGCAGATGAAGCAGAACACAATGAGAGATTGGAAAAAGTGCTGAGAAGAGCTGAAGAACAGAATGTAAGATTTAACAAAGAAAAATGACAATTTAGAGTACACAAAGTGAAATATGTTGAACATATATTAACGGACTAAGGTAATGAAGAAAGAGTGGAGGCAATACTAACAATGGAGATTTCAACAAACAATAAAAGTTAGAGACCTTTTAAGAATGCTCACCTAGGTAGCCAAATTTATTCCACACTTTCTGCAAGAAACTCATAAATTAAGAGAGCTATTAAAGAAAAATGTACAATGGAGTTGGACAGAAGAGCATACTACATCATACAATGGATTAAAGCAGATACAAGAAAACCAGTTTTACAGTATTTTATCAAAATGGAACCAGTGTTGTTATCAGTAAATGCATCACAAAATGGATTAGGTGCTGTATTACTTCAGAATGGACTACCAGTTGCTTATGCTTCATGTGCTTTAACTGAAACTCAAAGAGCATATACTCAAGTAGAGAAAGAAACTTTAGCTATTGTATTTGGATGTGAACGTTTTCACCAGTACTTGTTTGGAACAGAGTTTATAGTTGAGACGGATCATTTACCTTTACAATCAATTTTTAAAAAACCTCTTAGTAAATGTCCAATGAGACTTCAGAAAATGATGACAAGACAACAACCTTATGCAATGGAGATAAGATAAAAACCAAGCAAGTTACAGTTTGTAGCTGATGCACTGTCTTGGTCATATTTACAGAGTGAAAATCAACCTGATGATATGGACATAGAAACCCATGTAGGAATGGTTGTGGAGAAATTACCTATGTCTTCTAGTAAGTTTGCTGTTTTCAGACTAGAAACTAGTGAAGATGAAGAACTATAGACAGTCAGAAATTTGATAAGGAATGGATAACCGAATGATAAAGCATCTGTACCAGATCTAGCAAAGTCATACTCATATCGTGAAGAATTATTTGAGAAAGATGAATTAATATTTAATAAAGGTGACCAGTTAGTAGTACCAGTAACACTGAGGAAAGATATGTTGAACCGAATACATTATAATCATTTAGGAATCAACAAATGCAAAATGAGAGCTCGAGAACATCTATTTTGGCCTCTTAGGTCAAAAGAAGTGGAAGATTTTGTCAGTAATTGTAAAATCTGTTTGCAGTTACAGAGAAAGAATAGCCATGAACCATTAATGCCAATACCAATATCAGAAAGTCCCTGGATGACATTAGGAGCTGATATTTATGAATTGCAGGGAAAGCAGTTTTTGTTAGTGATCGATTATACAAAATACGTAGAAGTGACTCAGTGACTCAACTACCGGCCTTATTTAGTGACACAACAATTGAAGAATTAAAATCTATAATGGCAAGACATGGAATACCTTTAGAATTGCATACTGATAATGGACCACAATTTGAAGCAGGGGCATTCAGTAAATTTGCAAAAATATGGAACACGTCATCACCACATTATGCTAGAGCCAATGGCATGGTCAAGAAACACAAACAGACAGTGAAGAAGATTAAAAGAAAGCTTATTTAGATAATAAAGATGGAAAATGTCATTATTGGAGTGGAGAGTTACACAAATAGCACAGAATTTAGCATCTCCAGCAGAATTATTGTTCAACAGGAAAGTGGCAGACGTNATACCACAATATACCAAGAAGGGAGATGAGGAAACCAGAAAAATACTAGAGGAATGACAAACAGATCAAAAACAATATCATGCTTGTGCAGTTAAATCATTGAAACCTTTAAAAGTGGAGAAGGTAATGATAGAGAATTTGCCTTTTGTCAAAAAGCCAATAGAGCAAGGAAAAGTAATAAAGTATTAGAAGTTCCCAGATCATACCAGATTCTGAAAGAGGATGGTCAGGTGATAAGAATAAATAGGAAGCAGTTACANAAAGACAGTAGCAGGACAGAGTTTGTTGTGAAACCTGGTACAGGGACACTGGAGATCCAGTAAGTAGAAATTACACACAGGACAATGCTAAGAAGAATGTCACATGCACTGGAAGAATTATTAGAAAGCCTAAATATTTGGAGGACTGTGTTACTTAATGATTTAAGTAGTGAAGACATTTTTTATTTAAGTATTGATAATATTGTTATATTTAGAATAAATTGAATAATTAGAATTATGGATTAGTTAATCCTATGTAAGCTTTTTATTTGTAAATAAATTAATGTTCACTATATTTAAGTAATAGTTTTCCAATTGTAAAAAAGGGAGATGTGATAATGAGATCATGATGCTACAAGATGCAGAGAGAACAGCATGGTGGACTGAACAGTTGACACATTGTAAGTAATTATATTGTAAGTAATTGTATTTGTATGGATACTTTAGTAAAGATCTAATTTAAGTGTTTAAGTTATATCTCTCAGCTTAAGTTATTATCCATAGCACAACACAAACATATATGACAGTCCTAAGGTTCACCCCAATGCTGAACACTACTTCAATTAGTTGAAATATCCTAACCCTAATCCAAATGAATAGAATGTTCAAAGTCCTAACCTTCACCCCAATGCTTGTTTACTGTAATTAGTTGAAATAATAACTATGCCCTAACCCTAATCAAATTAATAGAATGTTCAGTCCTAACCTTTACCTTAACACTGAACTCTACTCCATTTAATTGAAATAACTATGCCCTAACCCTAATCCAAATGAATGAATATAATGGTCAATGTCCTAACCTTTACCCAATGCTAAATCCTACTCCAATTAGTTGAAATAATAAATATGCTAACCCTAATCTAAATGAATAGAATGTTCCAGTCCTAACCTTCACCTAATGCTGAACACTACTCCATTTAGTTGAAATAACTATGCCCTAGCCTAATCCAAATGAATAGAATGTTGTCATAATTTTCACCCCACAGCTGAAATCTACTCCAATTAGTTGAAATAATTATGCCCTAACCTTAATCCAAATGAATTAAATGTTCACAGTGCTAACATTTACCAAATGTTGAACCCTACAAGCCCTAACCCTAAACTAAATGAATAAATAGAATGTCCACATTCCTAACCTTCAACCCAATGATCAGGGTGTTTCAACTTTAATTAGTTGAAATACCCTGATCCTAATCCAAATAAAATATAATGTCCGCAGTCCTAACCTTCACCCCAATACTGAACCCTACTCCAATTAGTTGAAATTATGTCCCCAAACCTAATACAAAAGAATAAATAAAATGTTCACAGTCCTAACCTTTACCCCAATGCTGAACCCTACTCCAATTAGTTGAAATAATAAATATGCCCTTACCCTAATCTAAATGAATAGAATGTTCCCAGTGCTAACCTTCACCTAATGCTGAACACTACTCCATTTAGTTGAAATAACTATGTCCTAACCCAAATCTAAATAGAATGTTCACAATGCTAACCTTCACACCAATGTTGAACTCTACTCCAATTAGTTGAAATGATAACTATGTCCTAACCCTAATCCAAATGAATAGAATGTTCACAGTCCTAACCTTCACCCCAATGCTGAACTCTACTCCAATAAGTTGAAACAACTATGCTCTAGCCTAATCCAAATGAATAGAATGTTCAGTCATAATTTTCACCCCACAGCTGAAATCTACTCTAATTAGTTGAAATAATTATGCCCTAACTCTAATCCAAATGAATTAAATGTTCACAGTGCTAACATTTACCAAATGTTGAACCCTACAAGACCTAATCCTAATCCAAATGAATAAATTGAATGTCCACATTCCTAACCTTCAACCCAATGATCAGGGTATTTCAACTTTAATTAGTTGAAATACCCTGATCCTAATCCAAATAAAATACAATGTTCGCAGTCCTAACCTTCACCCAATGCTGAGCCCTACTTCAATTATTATAAATAATTTTCTAACCCTATCCAAATGTATAAATAGAATATTCACAGTACTAGCCTTCACCCCAATGCTGAGCCCTACTCCATTTAGTTGAATTAACTATGCCCTAATCCAAATAAATGAATAGAATGTTCACAGTCCTAACCTTCGTTTGTACCTACTGTGATGGTGGCTTGCTGCTTGGAGTTGGAATGCTGCACTGTGCCTTCATCCCAATGCTGAATCCTACTCCAATTAGTTGAAATTATGTCCCAACCCTAATACAAAAAGAATAAATTTAAAATGTTCACAGTCCTAACCTTTACCCCAATGCTGAACTTTCTACTCCAATTAGTTTAAATAATAATGCCTTAGTCCTAATCCAAATGAATAGAAAATTCACCGTCCTTGCCTTCCCCAATGCTGAACCCTAATCCAATTAATATATTGTAACTCTAATCCAGTTTTATATCACTTCCTTCAGACAAACCTTTTATCAATCAATTTATATTATTTACTTTTACAAAATTGTCAGCTGAAACTTCTGCTGACAGTCTAAGAAAAATTAGTCCTAAATTATGTTGTAGACCAGTCGCCTATTATAATGCATTTATAGTTCTTAAAAAAAAAAAAACTATTGGTGATGATGTCATCAAGATACTTAAATTATAGCTGATCATTGTCGCTACAGACGATAAAATATTTTAGTAAATCTGAAATAAAAAAAAGTATTACTGTTTGAATTTGGGTTTTTATTATACATTGATTTGCTTAATTTATGTTATTATGATTTTCTTTGAATAAAGTTAAGGGTTAAGACCCCTTTTAAAAAAAAAAAAAGTATTACTCAGGAAAAAATTAAAAAGTATATCAATTGCAATTAGGCCTATTGTTTGATTTGTGTTCTTTGAGGATAAATACTAATATTTATTGTAATGAAAAATTAAAACAGATATTTTAAGAAATGTCAATTTTTACAACAAACAAAAAAATGCAAATATGCAAATCAATCAGGCGTCTATGTATTCGCTTTTCTACTGGTTAAGAGAAAAAAACGAAATCGTCATTCCCAATTTCTTAATTTTGAAAATGGCGCAAAAACTCCGACGACCTACAACTTATGCCAAACATCCAGTTGTTAATTTAGGTGATGTTCGGGAAGTAGTTTTCAATAATGTAAGGAAACAATTCCCTGATGTTGAACCAAATTATTTAAAAGATATTATTTTAGCAGTAACATGTAGCGGTCGACGAAGTGTTAAAATTGTAACAGACATGGTTGTTACCGATTTAACAGAGAATGATAACTATCCGCGTTTAGAACCTTGGATGATTTCAATCGTACAAGAACATAATAAGGAAAACAAAAATACCGAAAATGTAAGAGATTATTTTTTAGATTATGGGGATTATGTCTCTGCTAGATACAAAACGCAATGCATTTGGTTATTAAAAAATGATTTTCGCTATCTATCTGTTAGACAGATAATTAAAGTTGCACAAAAATTCAACTATCATTATGCCCCTTCAAAATATTGCTTAACTCTATTGTGGAGACCTATTTTGGCCACACATTTGGCATTTAATGAAACACCAAATCAAAATAAGCAGAAAATGCATGTAAAAATATCTGACGACATAACAGTGACAGTCGGAAATGAAACTATTACAATGAAAGTTGTAGTACTAAGCCGACCTAGAGTGTATGAACCTTTTAGATGGCGCCTTTTGCCACCTCTCCAACTTGAAAAAGATTTCTTTGAAATAAAAATAAAGTCCATAGAAGAAGAAGGAGACTTTAAAATAGCTATGGATGTAAATGAAAACGAATATAAAGACAGTCATCAACTTATAGAGTGTGGATGCTGTTATGGTTCATTTATGTTTGAAATGCTAATTCAATGTTATGAAGGCCACCTTTTTTGTTCGGAGTGCGTTCAAGGCTATGTTAAAGAGGCCATTTTTGGAAGCGGAGGTGCTCGACTCGAATGTTTAGCAGAAGATTGCGAAGAAACATTTCCTCGTATGCAGCTTCATAAAGCCGTCTCACAAGAAATTTTAATTCAATATGAAAAGAGAGTAAAACAAGAAAGCATCAACTTGGCAGGAATCGAAAATCTAGTCAATTGCCCATATTGTGAATTTGCCTGTATTTTGGATCCGTCTGAGAAAGTCTTTCATTGTTATAACCCTTCATGTTTACGAGAAACTTGTCGTTTATGCCAAGAAGATTGGGCCACACATTTCGGCTTACCATGTGACAAGGTTGAAAAGAAGGACGAAATGAAAGTGCGAGTAACTTTTGAAGAGAGGATGACCGAGGCCAAAATTCGAATTTGTCATAAATGCAAATCACGTTTTACAAAACTAGACGGTTGTAATAAAATGTATTGTCGTTGTGGTTCAACAATGTGCTATCTTTGTCGAATGCCAAATGTGTCTTATCAGCATTTTTGTAATCATGCACGAAAAAAGAAAAGCCCCTGTACACATTGTAACGCTTGCATTCTCTGGACAGATGCTAAAGAAGATGAAGAAATAGCACTGGATGCTATCAAGAAAGAAGCTGAAAACTTAATAGGCCTAAACGCAAGGACGAGTAATGTAAACGAGTCGGATACTCTTGTTAAAACCAAATAGTCTATCTTTAAAAAGTTAATTTTTTATTATCTATTTATTGTAATTCGTTTTTTTTTTTAAGCATGATATGCTAATAAGTGAATTTGTACGTTATTAATGTTTTTCTTCACTTACCATTTTAAGTTCTAAATTTTAACAAACTCGGCCTTTTGGCTAAGATCAAAAATTTGGTTTGTATTTGAATTTTAAAACTAAAATTTAAAAAAAAAAATGCAATACCTATATTTTATACATTATTTAACAAGTTCAAATTCAATTTATTTATTGTATTTAAAAATTTTATACTTTGAATTTTTAGATGTTAGTTTCATTTTATTTTTGTTGTTAAATATTTTAAAAGTCGTATATGTTTAGTAAATTGATAATCTCATCTCTGTAAAATTTCAAATCGGTGTTATTAAAATTTAGCAAAACTTAACATTTGATCCTAGCCGAGTGTAGGCTACTAGTGTAATATTTAAATTTTTTTAAAAAAAATTAAATTATATTTATATTAAGTTTGTCTTTTTTTTTTTAATCGATTTACCTGAGCTTGATAAATGTTTTCAATACTTGACCAAAAACAGATGATTACTTAGTATTTCAATACTTTTTAAATTTAACTCCCTTAGAGATAGATATCTTTTAAAATCTTATGAGTTTGCTCTGAACCTATGTCAAATTGACTTTAGTTTTCATTTGCGATTAACAGCCATAGATAACGCCAACAAAGATTTTATTTTGTGACAAGCTCAAAATTAATATATAACTGTAAATAAGTGTTTGAAACTGTAGTGGGAAGGTTAACTCCATTCCAGGGGGGGGGGGGAGCAGGGAGAAAAAGCTCAACTTTAAAATTATATTTAGGGGAGGATACACTATATTTTTTAAAATTATCAATGATTTCGTTTTAAACATTTTATAACACAAAATAATTTGTAAGACTGGAATGAAATTAATCCCAAATAATTTCTGAAAATACACTTCCCCTGTACCTTTATCAAAGAAAAAAAATAGATTGTGTTTCTATTTTCCCATTAACAAATTTACCTCCTCTCGCCGCCACTGGATCTCAGACCTAACATTGTCATCCAGCATATTAGACTATCTCTAACCTTAACCGTACACTGAGTCACTGACACTAACTCCAACTTGAATATATAGCAAAAGGATCTCTAACCTTAACTGTACACTGATTTTAAGTCCAACATAAATATTGAAAGCCTATTAAGAAATAAGTAATGAAGAAAATAACACACCTTACAACAGTAGAAACCAATCTGACATCTGATTGTTTTTTTTTTTTATTCCTGGATAACAATGTTGAGTCTGAGATACACAAACGTTTCAACTGTTGAATCATTCAAATGTAAGTGTCTGGCTAGCATTGGCAGGTCTGGTGAACGTTTTGTAAAAATTATCTAACAAAAGGCCAATTGAGGCCCTTAACAATTGTTCATTGTGCATGTTTCATATTAAAACTTGTATTTGTGCAAGTTTCATACTAAAAACTAAAAATTTTAGCCATTAGGTCAGGGTGGGATTACGGCAAGAGATCTTTTGCACCATCACTTATGGGTGGAGTTTAAGATTAGCAACCATTTTAAAATAGAATTGTATTGAATTAATTAAAAAATAGAATTATGCCTATGATTAAATATTGTGCAAGGCCCTCACTATACTCTTATTACCTGGTCAGGTTTGTGCTGGTATGAAGGTTAAGTCTGCAAATAAAAAAATAAGGCAGCTGAGCAATTTTAGTCATGTGATGACACCCTTGGTTGTTTCGGAATCAAGAGCTCCTGAGTTTGTCAGCCAACCACTAGTATTCCAGTTTGAGACAAACAGTTTCAGTAATGATTGTCTTCATCCTTTCCTCTTCACAACTATCCTCTTATTATAAATAGATCTCACTGTGTAACTGGGAGGAAGGGAAGGTAAACACCAAATTAGGGCATCAATATATTTTTATTCAAACATACTTGATAGCTTCATTTTCACTATAGCATCTGCCTAGCATATTTCACAGCTCCATTAGGCCAGAGTCGGCCATTGTTGGTTAACGGTTGTGCCACCATGGGAAATTGTTTACAAATTATCCAAAATTATCAAAAAGGTTTATTCCGTCTCTTGATTAATTTTAGGATTGATGCATAGTTACTATGTAGTCAGAGTTAGCATTGGGCAATATTCCAGTATATGTCCCCTTCTCCCCAAAGATGTCCATCATACCTATTTTTTGATAGTTTTAATATTTTATTACAGTCCTAACCTAAACCCTAACTCCAACTACATGTGAAATTCACTATGTTCCAACCCTAGGATAATCAAAACTTGCAATAACCCCTATATTTTTAACCTTAAAACTAGACAAATTATCAATTACTTTTCTGACAAGTCGACCAGCTTGGGGGGGGGGGGACGTAAACTGCACTATTGTCTAGCATTAGATTGGATGTTAGGACTGTAAATAAAATAAGACACTGTGAATTTTAGTATGACATACAGTCCTATGCTATTAGTTGTTTTCTGACAAAATGGAGTCATTAAAAATTTGCATCCAGTACAAAAATTTTTGACTACATTTTTTTTTAAATTTAATTTTTTTAATTTTTCCTCCTCTTTCAACTGGGATTTTCCCGGCTAGATTCCTGTTTACAGTTCCCCTTTAAAATGGCCGCCAATTCCAGACATAAATTTAGATAATTTGTATACGTGTCTGCTTATCAAACTTATCATCCCTTCATCCAAAATTCTACATTCATTGAATGATTTGTACAAGTGTCTGTGTAGCAAACTTAACATTAAGCCTTCATCCAAGGGTCTGCATCTCAAACTTAATATTATCCCTTCATCCATAATAAGCCACAAGCGTTTGCGTATCAAACCTAACATTATCCCTTCATTCAAAATATGCCACAAGCATCTGCTTATCAAACTTAACATTATCCCTTCATCCAAATTATGCCACAAACATCTGCTTATTAAACTTAACATTATCCCTTCATCCAAAATTCACAGTTCACGGTCGTTGATTGGCTAACTGTTAGGCCGCCGGAAGTTGGTGTCAAAATTGATCAAAAAAATGATTTTGTGGGTTTTAGAGCATGTATAATAAATGGATGTTTAGAGTATGCGTAATGTTACCTTTTAGA